>JANIJG010013179.1:50145-74378 GCA_024611175.1 Megaceryle torquata | reverse complement strand
GTGGGTACATGCGTGTGCCAGGCATGGGGTGCCAGCATGTGCCAGGCGTGGGTGGCCGGCATGTGCCCGCCAGCGCAGCAGGCCTGGCAGAGGCTGCCGAGCGAGGCGGGCTGAGCTAAACTGAGCTGAGCTGAGCTGGGCTGGGCTCGCAGCAGTCGCTGCCCCAGGCCAGCGCTCCCCGGCTCAGCTCTTACATCTCCCGGCGTCGCGGCCCGCGCAGCCGTGGGAGCAATAATGAGATGGAGCAGCAGAAGGACGGCGAGATAAGGCTGCCTGCGCTGCCCCAGCAGATTAAACGCTGGGATTAAGCAGGCGGTGCCAGCTCTGCTGCCTTTTTATCTCGCTGCTTCTCCCTTCTTATTCTCCCGCAGTCGATAGTGAACGGTCTCCAAGCTGTCAGCAAAGGAAATTGCTTGTTAACCCTTTGGGGACGGGCGGCGCAGCGCTCCCTGCACGGCTGCTTTCCATGAGAAGTGGCCCCCAGGGACAGCTGCCTGAAGAGCTCTGCCTGCGCCGGGCAGGGGGCTGCGGTGCTGTGCGCTGCCTCCCCGCAGTACCCCGGTACGCCAAGGGGAGCGAGGCAGGACCGGTGGCACACAGGATCTGCTGCCATCTCTCAGACAAAAGCCACCAGCCTCCAACCAGCACCAAGCAGAGGCACTAACGTACCTGCAAGATAGCAGGGGACATCCTGCAGCACTGAGGTCCCTGCAGGGTGACAGCAGACAGGGAGTAGAGGCTGTCCGAGCTCCACAAAGTAGCCCCGGGTATCCTGTGTACCCCACTTTTGGGTATCCTTGATGTTCCCTGCTTCCTCCAGCCTGCAGGGTGGATGAGCACAATGCTGCATCTCTGTGTGAAATCACAGGGTTGGGGATCCTTCCTTGGTTCTGGGGCCAAGTGGCACAGACCAGCTGTGTCTGCACAGCACCATGCATGGCACTGGGTCTCCTCCAGCTGCCAAGAGGAGCCTGCTACCGAAAAAACATAATTATCGCTCTCTGTGTGTGTCCATGTTTTGTTGGATTTGCAATAGCGAGGCTGAGCTGCAGCCCATCCCAGTGCTTATCCAAAGCATGCTGTGCTGTGTGCCCAGGGGCAGCATGCCCAGCATGGGGGCGGGGGGGTTGTGTGTCTGAAAATGGGAAACCAGCTAGAGAGCGCTGGAGGGTGCACAGAGTGATGGCAGTATTGCTGCTCAGCACAGACCATCCCAAACCAAGGAGCATGTTAACAGCTCAGCAAGCTCATTCTGGCATGTTTGGGGGATGCAGTTTTGGTGCACCTTTCCCATGGGGACCTTGAGTACCACCTGGCACTGCCCTACAGTTTTCCCCATCTCCCTCTCAGGGGAAGCAAGAGGCAGAGTCATGGAGGAGAAACCATCTGCAGCCCCAGAACCCAACCCACATCCTTAGGGAGACACAAGGATAGGCAGGCAGCACACTCAGCATCTCAGATAGGTTTGATGGCTGCTGACAGGCTGAAGTGGGATTTCCCAGCTCCTGCACCCCTGCCCTGCTCTGCAGCACTCCTCCCCCCTTTGCCAGCAGGCCAAGCACTTAATCTTCCGCAATTCCCTTGGCGTTGGCTCCTTCACCTGCCCAGGTAACTCTTTTGGTGGATGTTTTGAAGTGCTTAGTGCAAGCAAACCACGTGAAAGCACAAGCCACCAGGAGATCTTCAGTGAGAAGTTTAGCCCCAGCCAGGGCAGTGGTCCCAGCCTGGGTGGTATACTGCCCCATGGCCACTGTGGGATGGAGAGGGCAGAGTCATGCATTTGTGTGTTCTGGGGATGCCGTGCCAGGCAGACGAGCTGTGCAAGCAATCAGCCTGAATCGAGAGAGGAAACCAGGAGCGATTGGCACGTGCAGGCTGGCAGGCTGGAGGCTGCGAGGGGATGGGATTGCTGTTTATAAATACATCAAGGGAGTAAACACAAGGGAGGGAAGAGAGCTATTTAAGCCAAGGGACAATGCTGGCACGAGAACAAATGGTACAAACTGGCCATGAATAAATTTAGGTTGGAAATGAGAAGACGAGATTCTGAGACCAATTCTCCCCAGGAGCAGTGGGAGGAGGAAGCACCACTTTGCGATAGCACTTGCTCTGCTACAGGGGGCAGCTGTGTGCTGCCGTCCCTGTGCAGCAGGGCTGAGAGGTGAGGACCTGGGGTCTCCATCCCCTTGCCTCTGTGTCATAGCCACCCTGGCTCCATGTGGCACTGGTGGCACAGCCTCCTCTGGCTTCTGGCTTGGCCGGTGCAGAACTCCTGTGATGATGGCTTGCAGGGAGAGCTTCTTCCCCGGAACATGAGTTTGTTTTTGCTGTCACAGGACCCGTTCCCGAAAGCAGTGTGCTGCCAAAGTCCCTCTGCTTTACTTATGTCACTGGTAGTGCTGGGGCCAATGGTATCTAGGGGTGCATTAAGAAAATTGTGTCTAGCAGGTCTAGGGAAGTTCTCCTCCCCCTCTACTCTGCCCTGGTGAGACCACACCTGGAATACTGTATCCAGTTTGGAGATCCCCAATTCAAGAGAGACAGGGGTCTACTGAATACAGTCCAATTGAGAGCTATGAGGATGACTTGTACATCTCTCCTATGAAGAAAGGCTGAGAGAACTGGGGGTGTTTAACCTTGAGAAGAGAAGACTGAGAGGAGATCTTATTAATGTCTACAAATAGGTGAGGGGTGATTGTCAAGTGGAAGGGGCCAGTCTCCTTTCCATGGTGCCCAGTAAGAGGACAAGGAATAATGGGTATAAGCTACTACATAGGAAGTTCCACCTCAACATGAGGAGAAACTTCTTTACTGTGAGGCTTACAGAGCCCTGGAGCAGGCTGCCCAGAGAGATTGTGGAGTCTCCTTCTCTGGAGACTTTCAAAACCCACCTGGATGTGTTCCTGTGTGGCCTGCCCTGGGTGATCCTGCTTTGGCAGAGGGGTTGGACCTGGTGATCTCCAGAGGTCTCTTCCAACCCCTAACGTTCTATGATTCTGTGATTCCTTTGACTTTGTGTGCAGTGCATCCTCCTACCATGCATTGCATCCCCATGCTCCTGACTTGCCAGAAGCAGGGAGCCCTGGTCTGTGTTCTGCCTGTTCATGAGAGGCACTGGGCTGCATGCTGGCCCTGAGGCAGCAGCTTCACCTTGACCTGCTCACCCTGTTGAGTGCTGGGGCTCATGTGCTTCCCAGCACTCTACCCAGCTGACAGCACAACCCATGGCACAGCAGAGCAGTTGGTATTCCAGCAGTGAGCCTGCTTGGTGCAAGACAGGGTCTGCCAGCCCCATGCACCCATATCTCCGCTGATGGCTCAGGCCTGGCCATGGGGGTTCAGCTGGCACAGGCTGGCCTGTTACACAGAGAGGGCACATCTGCAGTGTCAGGAGGGGTCCCAGACCTTGGGGTTTGTGCCCACAGCATCCCCCAGCCACCCTGCCACCCTCCTGCTCTCCCTCCTTGTTGAGAAGCAGGTACAGGTGCCGTAGAAGATTCTCGAGAACTTGGCTCTTTGCATGATGGGGAAAAGAAAAAGCCCAGCTCAGCACTGATGTGCCTGCTCAGGCCAAAGGTGCCCAGCTTTCCTGGGACACAGGCTGCAGACCCCGATACTCCATGGAGGCAGGAGCTCCAGCCCCCACAAGCAGGGCTGCATCCTGCAGGAGCCATTCCAGCAGCTCTGCATGGATCAGGGGGCTGCACCGAGGGGCTACTGGAGTGGGGGATGGTTGTGGCACTGCTGGAGCTGGGGTTGAGCCAAACTGGCACGGTTCCCTAACCCCTCCTCGGAGCAGGAAAGGGAAATGGTGCAACCATGCATGAGAGGGGACGTTTGCAGAGGCAAAAACATCCCACTGGTTCAGAAAATTGCTGCAGAATCGGGCTTGAAATGAGTTGAAATTGCTGAATCCAAGCGGATCTCATATCCTGGGCAGTGGCAATGCTGGCGTCAGCTCTGCAGCTTCCCTCCCTGGGCACCCAGGTGAGACCTGGCTGTGCAATACAGGGGAGAACAGACTGCTGGGAGCACAGGGGGTTGGGGGGGCTGCTCTGGAGGCGCTGGAGGCATGCTGAGGGGCTCCAGCAGACCTGGGCTCTGGGGCTGGGATGACCATAGCTGGGGGGTAGGAGTAGAGCAGGGGGCAGCATGGATGTGTGTCCAGTTGCCCCAGCTCTGTCAGTGTCATCCCAGTTTGGCCCCAGCTCCCATCCTTGTGCCTCCAGCTGCCTGCACTCACTCAGCAAGAAGTATTTCCAATTTTGGAGGCTATTCTGCCCATGCTGATTTGCTCTCTGGGCTGGGCTATCTGGAGATCACCTTCAAGGTTACCTCTGGACCATCATCCCAGCCAAGCCCAGGGTGGGCAATGCTCCAGTGACTTCCTATCCCTGTCCTCATCCTTGTCATGCCCCAGTGATGACTGTTCTTGAGGGTTTCTTTATGCTGAGGTGCTCACTCCTGCACGGCGTGCCCAAGGCCTGCCTGCCAGTTGCTTGTCCCAGTGGAGATGTGGGAGCAAGTCTGGATGTCCCAGCAGGGATGTGGGAGCTGGGCTGGGTGCCCCAAGTGTGCAAGAGCAGAACCCACTGGCACTGCATGTGCTCCAGCTCATTTCCCTCACATGAAAATATTGTCTGGAAGCTTAGGGCAGCCCCTTGTCTCCTTGGAGCAACCAGGATTTGTTGCTGCTTTGCAGTGTTTAATGTTGTCTTACAGAGGCTAAGTACCATGGGGAGCCATGTAAGCTGCAGAGATACCTGTGTCAGCTGGGATCAGCCGAAGGCTGGCACAATGGGCTGGCAATGGCAGGGACAGGGAGATTGGGGGTGTGTGGGACTGGTTGCACACCAGTGTGGGTGGGCTGGCATGAGCTGGGGTGAGGATGCTGTGGGCCACCACCTTTTTCCCATGGCATTCCCCACAGCAAGGGGACAATATGGCTAGACCCAGAGGGGTGGTAGGGACCTGGGGGGCCCTGGAGCTGTGTGGGGTGGCAAGGAGGATGCCAGGGACCCTGGTGATTTCTGTCTGGGGTCTGCCTGCCAAGGCACAAGCAGCTGTTTTTGTCAAGGTCAGTGCATCTCCACAGCAGAGAGCAAGGAAATGAGGAACCATGTAGAGAAATTACCTCCCTATTGGGGTATCCCCTGCATGTGAGCACAGCGCGGGGATGCCACTGTGCAACAGCTGAGCAGGGAGACTGGCATACAGTGCAGGAATCCTGCGGCCCCAGCCCCAAGGCTGCAGCACCCCTGGATGCCTGGTGAGCTGAGCAGGGTTCCTCAGGTGCCTGTGCCCCAGATGCCATCTCCAGCTGGACACATGTGATGCAGCTCTGCAAGGTATTTTTCTGGGTCAGCTACAGGGAGGAAATCATGTTCCTGGTGCAGGCAGACTCTCCTTTGCCCTTCCTCCTCCTCCTCCTCCTCAAGATTTCCCCATTATCTAATCGGGTTTGTCATGCTGGAAAGACAAAGCCCTTCAGGACTGTGCTGTGCTCTCGCCAGTGCAATTTCACAGCTGGCCTTGGCACCCTGGCAGCAGACAAGTGAGTAACTCAGCTGGGTGCCACAGGCACCCCTGTCTTCCCCACATGTCCCTGCAGCTGTACTGGTCTTCGTGAGGCTGTAGTGGACAGGGAACAAGGCCAGTACCATTGCTGGACCTTCTCCTCCAGTCCTGCCCTACACTGGTCCCTGTCCTGCAACTGTCTGTCCCCACATGCCCCAGTCTCTGCATCCTGTCCCTCCTTCTCACCCTGCTCCAGGGGGATTGTGATGCTGTCTAGAGATCTCTGAACTGACATGAGATGGAAGTGTTCAGAGGAATGACATTTCCTCCAGCCTGGGAAGCTCATCCTCCATTTAAAGAAAACTAATATAAAAGCTGCCCTGATGTGCAAGGGGCTGATGGTATCAGTCTGGCAGCCTCCGGTTCTCAGAACCACAATAAATCTCATCAAGGAGCCAAGCCAGCTCAAGTAGCCCCACGCAGACGTGTGGCACAGCTGGGGGGGTGTGGGGTGCTAAGCCGGGTAACAGGGACACACAGGCTGGAGGTGACTCACTGGGCAGGTCCCGAGGGTGCAGAGAGCAGGGAGCCCGCGGCACTGCTCCTGCTCACACCGACCTTGTGCTGGAGGGAGGGATGGTGTCAGGACCGATGACAGCTCTAGGGTGCGAGGCCGTGTGGGTGGGGGGGCTTCTCCCCAGCCTTGGCTAGGCACTGCGTCCCCGCAAGGGCTTTTGCTCCTCCAGCAACGCAAACAGCAGCTCTGGCATCCCGTGGCAGGCTGGGTAGGGGACCGTCCTTCCCCGGGGCACAGCGCGGGGGCGGCTGCTCCCCACTGCTGCCTGGCCAAGGCTGCCGTCGGCGGGGCTGGGGCCCTGCCCTATCCTGCCCTGCGATCAGGAGCCGGGGGTGGGATTACGATAGAAGTCGGGGAGCGGCAGCTTTGGGGGGCAATCCTGCCTGTTCCTGCCCTGAGGACGGCTGGGTGCTGGGCAGGGAAGGTGCCCGGAGAGGCGGGTGCTGCACACCCTGCGCAGTCCAACCGCGGGGCCCTGCTGCCCCCTGCCGGAGCCCGCCCCTCCGGGCAGCCCACCCATCGCCCACCCTGCTGCGTGGTGTCGAGGAGCCGGGGTCTGGTCAGAGCTGGCACCCTGGTGCCTTTGGGCTGCAGGGGAGGGCGTGCAGTGGTGGTGGGGTGGGGGTGGAAGTGCCCCGCCAACCTTGGGCACCCGGGATGCTGCCCACTGCCTCCGCTCACCTGTCTCAACATTCGTCCTGTTCTCTGGTGCCAAATCCTGTTCCTGATCCGCCTGGTGTCCTCCAGCCCCTTGTCACTAAGCTGTCAGCTTGGATCCTGGCGAAACATAGGAGCAGGTTTCCCAGAGAGGTGGTAGAAGCCCCATCTGTGGAAACATTCATGGTCATGTTGGATGGGTCTCTGAGCAACTTGATCTAGTTGAGGATGTCCCTCACCACAGGGCAGTTGGACTAGCTGACCTTTAAAGGTCCCTTCCAACCTGAACCGTTCTATGATTCTATGATTCTGTCATCCTGTCTTGGTCCTCAGGATAGCTATGGAGTCTTACCTTGCTCAGGCAGCAGGGCCAGCAGCATGGATGCTGTGAGGAGTCACTGCTGAGGGGCAAGCAGGATCTCCCCTCTTTCCAGTCCCTGCTTTCACCTCTGCCCTCCTCCTGCTCCAGCTGCCATGGAGCAGCAGAGGTGCTGCCCTTCATCAGAGGCACAGTAGTTCTGGCTCATGCCAGGGCTGCAGGACCCTCTGGAGCCAGCCCATGCCTTGGCAGGTCAGGTGCTGAAGGTGGGTGCCTGGGAGTGGCAGCAGCTGGAGATGAGAAGCTGCCGGGGAACGCTGTGCTGAGCTTTGAAGACACTCTGACAGGCTGTCTGGGCCCCACCAGTCATGATGACAGCCTGGTGCAGAGACACCCCCCCGCCACCATGCTCTGATCACAGCCTCGCCTGCCACTTCAAAGCGCCTGCTGGGCTCAGGTGGATTCCCATGCAGCCTCCCACCCCATGGTTCCACTCCTCCTGCCCCACAGGGCCCAGATCCACTGAGCAGAGGATCCGCCAGAGCAGGGGATACCGGAGTACAGCTCTGGGGACCAAGGCACATGTGATCCTGAGCAGAGCTGTCAGGAGGTGATGGTCCCCTCAGGCCTGGTAATGTCCTGCCTTTGTGAGGCAGGGTCTCCAGGCCCAGAGCAGACACAGTTGGGTATGCTGGGGATCAAGGCAGGGACCCAAGGCAGGGACCCAGGGGGCTCTGCAGTGCCAGGGCAGGAGATGAGATGGGGTCCAGCATCCCTGGGCCTGGGGCTCACACAGGGTGACTGACTAGAACAGAGCATCACCATCTGGATACTGGTGTCCAGCATGCTGGGACACTGGGGTGGGTGCCAGTTCATCCTGCTTGGGGCAATGCAACACCCCCCTCCTGTCCCAGCCTGGCTCAGGGAGGAATTTTCCATTCCCGAATGGAGGTTGAAGGAAGGCGTGTGTTTGCAGCAGCCCCCTCCTCTCCCTCCCCTCACCCGTCATCAGAGCAGCTTGGGAAGGCTCCTGCCACGTTTGCCTCTGAGAAGGCACAGAGCAAAAGCCTCCCAGGAGGCAGAGCTCCCTGGAACGGGACAGGGACACTGAGCAAACTCAGGGGCAGCCTGCACCCCACTTTCCAGAGGAGCCACCCTTCCTGCAGCCATGCCTCTGCCCCTTGCCTGCTGCCAGAATGGGGAAGACCCGGCAGCAGCTCAGCACGGCGGCACTGCCCAGCTCATCGTTGGCATCCTGAGAGCCACCAGGATCCCTGGGCTGCACTACATGTGCACCCGGCCGCAGTCCCGCCTACGCCGCCTGCTCTGGAGCCTGGCCTTCCTGGCCTCTGCCGGGCTGCTGGCCACCGGTGCAACCGACCGCCTGCACCACCTGCTCTCACACCCCGTGCACACCCGGGCACGCCTCGTCTGGGCACCTCAGCTCCGCTTTCCAGCCGTCACCCTCTGCAACCCCAACCGGGCACGTTTCCTCCGCCTCACCAAGCCTGATCTCTACTCAGTGGGGCAGTGGCTGGGGCTGGCCTGGGAGAACCACTCACTGGTGTCTGAGATGCTGGCCGTGTTGGGGGAGGACCAGCGCACATGGCTGACACGTCTTGCCAACTACTCACGCTTCCTGCCACCCCGCCGCTCTGAGCGCACCATGCAGAGCTTCTTCCACCGCCTGGGCCACCAGATTGAGGACATGTTGGTGGAGTGCCGCTTTCGGGGAGAGCGCTGTGGCCCCCAGCACTTTGCCCCTGTGAGTCCCTTCCTGACAGGGTCAGGAAAGCTGGTCTGCCCAGTGGGTGCTGGGACCTATGCCTCACTCCCCACCCTAGCAGGGGTGGAGGGGTGGCAGCAGAGGGGGGCTTATATGAGCCCTTCCAAGAGCCATGCAAGACTGTTCCCCCCTTCCACTACCTCCATGGGATTGGAAAGGGGTCCCTGGACCATATCCTGCTTGAAGACCTCTAACAAGATCTCTGCCTGCTTCCTCACACCCCACCCTTTCTCCATCCTCAGGTGTACACACGTTATGGCAAGTGCTATACCTTCAATGGGGACCGGAGGAACCCACGGGTGACCCGCCAAGGTGGCATGGGCAACGGACTGGAGATCATGCTGGACATCCAGCAGGAAGAGTATCTGCCCATCTGGAGAGAGACCAGTGAGTGGGGCCATGGTGTGGGCAGGACACAGGTGAGGGGTGCTGGGTGGGAAGGCTGCTGGGAAAGCAGGGTACCTTAGGGGCACTATGGGGCAAGTGGGGAACTATATGTGTGCTGGGCCCCAGGGTGCAGGTGCTGTGTGGGTGTGCAGCCCATTTGACCTTCTCTCATAGACGAGACATCATTTGAAGCTGGCATCCGGGTCCAGATCCACAGCCAGGATGAGCCACCCTACATCCACCAGCTAGGCTTTGGTGTCTCACCTGGCTTCCAGACCTTTGTGTCCTGCCAGGAGCAGAGGGTAAGGCAGGATGCCCCACAGTCCCCAGGGAGGCACCTGTGGGCACCCTTCCCAGCATAGCCTTGCAGCAATGTCCCTTTTGCCCTGGCAGCTCACCTACCTGCCGCAGCCGTGGGGGAACTGTCGGGCCAGCATGCAGGGGGAGCAGATGCTGCCTGGCTATGACACCTACAGTATCGCTGCCTGCCGCCTGCAGTGTGAGAAGGAGGCCGTGGTGCGGAGCTGCCACTGCCGCATGGTCCACATGCCAGGTGAGGGGTGTGCATGGAGGGGGGGGAGCACCCCCTTGCCTCAGCAGTCCTGCCCAGGGTTGCCCCAGCTCCCTCCAGCCTGCACCTAAGGACTGTCCCTGCCCCACTGCCTTTAGGGGAGTGAGTTGGAGGTGGGGGGCAGAAGTGGGCCAGACTCCCACCCCCTTGACCAGCTGCTTCTCCACAGGCAATGAGTCCATCTGCTCCCCCAACGTGTACATCGAATGTGCTGACCACACACTGGGTAGGTGCGGTGGTGGGCGGGCTGGCTGGGGGACAGATGGGTGACTCCAGGGAGGGGTCTGGGGGGGCATGCAGTGATGCCAGTGGGTGCTTGACCCCAGATGCAGCAGTGGAGGACAGCCAGGAGCGCTGCAGCTGCCCCACACCATGCAACCTGACACGCTATGGCAAGGAGATCTCCATGGTGCGCATCCCCAACAAGGGCTCCGCGCGCTACCTTGCCCGCAAGTACAACAAGAATGAGACCTACATCCGGTGAGTTGCCAGTGCTGTGGTGTGCCAAGGGGATGATCAGGGAGTTGAGGACCTGGGGAACCCTCACCCCACTCCCAGCAGCATGCAGGGAGCAGGTCCTGGCATGCACAGTCTCTGCAACATCCTCTTCCCAGGGTGGCTGTCGCTAGAGCATCTCCTAGACCCGTGTCCTCCCAGCCCTCCCACTAGCATATCCCCACCTGGCACTGGTCCTTCCTGGCCAGAAACATGCTCCTTTGGTGTCCCCACCACACCAGCCTGAATAACTCATGAGGTCATTGGGAGCACCTGGGAGCTTCAGAGCTTGGGGACAGAGGAGGTTTGGGGGACAGTGGAGATGGGAGGTTCAGTGATCAGACCTCCTTGCTGAGCACTATGGTGTCCCCACAGGGAGAACTTCCTGGTGCTGGACATCTTCTTTGAGGCACTCAACTACGAGGCCATTGAGCAGAAGAAAGCCTATGACCTTGCTGGACTTCTCGGTGACTCCCTCCACCTTCCCTGAGGCACAGAGCTTTGGGTCCCAGCCCTGGGAGGACATGGGGCTGGCTGGGGAGGGACCACACAGGGCAGGAGCTGGCTACAGACTGGTTGAAGAGTGCCATGCTGCTAGTCATCCCCCATTCCACATGTCTCCTATTCCCTCCATCCTGCTACCCCACCCCTGTGACCATGCTGTCCCCCTCCATCTAACAGCCCTGGCACTGCCAGCAGCCCTGATGGTCCATCCCAGGCTCCCAGCAGGCTGCACAGCATCTCCCAGTGACCATCTCCCCCTCCTCCTCCCCAGGGGACATCGGGGGTCAGATGGGCCTGTTCATCGGTGCCAGCATCCTCACCATCCTGGAGATCCTGGACTATGTCTATGAGGTGCGCTGAGCCTTCAGGGCTGTGTCTTGGAGTGGGCAAGATGCAGAGTGGTGGCTGGGCTTCCCAGGGCAGAGTACTGTGCATGGCCATCCCAGAGGGTGATTACAGCTCCCAAACTGGGGAACACCCAGCAGGAGGCAGCAGGGATCCTCGATGGGTCCCCCCAGCATCCCTTGGTAACTGGAGAACAGGGAGGGTGTCAGGCAGAGGTGCTGTCCCCACTATCAGCCCTATGTCCCCTGGGTGGGCAGGGGAGCAGGTGGCAGGTCCTTGCAGACCAGAGTGCCCATATACAGGGTGCTGCCTGTGTATGAGGCTGGGGCTGACCCCCCATCTGCACCCAGGTTATCCGGGACAGGGTGAACCGGATCCTGCGCCGCTCCAAGCCGCCCCTGAAGAAGCCCTCAGGTAGCATCGCCACACTGGGACTGGAGGAACTCAAGGACCAGGTACCCCCTCAGGGGTGGGCTGCCGGAGGGGCTGCAAAGACAGGGTTTGGGCAGCATCTGCTCCCATGCCCCCTCCAAAGAGCGAGGGACGGCATGGCTCTGAGTTTGGCACCCTTAGGTTGGGTGGCAGGGAGCTGGATGTGCAGGATGGGCTGTGCTGGGTGGGGGCTGGGGGAACAGAGTGCATGGTGTCTGCACCCATCCCACTGACTGTCATTCTCACAGAGCCCCTGCGAGATGCTGGGCCGGCACGTGGAGGGCACCTACAACGCAGGCATCCTGCCCAACCATCACCACCGCCACCACTACCCTCACCAGGGTGTCTTTGAGGACTTCGCCTGCTAGGCCAGCTTGGGATTTGGAGGGGGGCAGCCCCCCGCCATCCCCATCCCCACCATCTTCATGGAGAGGGACCATGGCACTGGGCCAGTGGAGCTGCCTTGGCACCAGCACTGGCACCAGAGCGGCACACCAGCCCTTTTGCCTGTCCCCTCCATTCGCCCTCCAGCATGTGGGCTCAGCCGAGTCTCAAGCACATGGCATGGAGGGGGATGGGCATGCCGGGGGGGGGGGCTTTGGGGGAGCAGTGGGGTGTGGGGCAGAGGGCCCTGGCAATGCAGAACATGCAGGGAGGAAGCTGAGGTTCCTATGAGTCCCTCCAAGCTTTTCCCTGCTGACCTCTCCTGGATGGGGTTCTCTGCCCTGCATGGTCCCCCCCCAGGAGTGATACATGCCTGTAACAGATTACCCCCCGCCCAGGGACCACACACCCCCTTCCTTCTGTGGGGCAGGGCAGTGTTGCAGGGCACTCCTCTGAGCAGCACGGCCCCCCCGGCCAGCCCAGGGACACCCCACCTGCAGCCACACCTGCATGGCACCACCCTGACCCCTGGCGCAACCACCACTGTGACACCCCAACCTCAGGCAGCCTGCCAGGGCTGCAGCCTGCCCCCCCCATCACTGTTCCCAGCCAGACCCCTGCACTGTGACACATCCCCCACCCTGACTCCAGTGTTGGCCCCCAATAGCCCCCATCGTTGCAGCACTGCAAACCTACTGCCTCCCACCTCTCCTGCCTTCAGTCCCCTGTGCCCCCAGCCCTCCCCATCCTCTCCTTGACCAGGTATTGCCCAAAGTGGCTTGTCCCTTGGTGCAGCCACCCGGCACAGCCCAGGGGTCACGGGGGTCCTGCCCTTGCTCCCCTGACTGTCACCGCTCTTTCACACCATGCACGTACCCTTTGCCATGCTCCCACCCCTGGGTGCTGAGCACCTGCTGTGCCTCCCCCAGACTGTACATGGTTAGGAGGGTGCCGCGTGCCCAGCACTGCCCAGACAGCCACAGACCAATCTACCAGCCAGAGCCTCAGCCATGACTGGCACCCACACACCTCCCGCCTGCCCCGAGATGGCAGGACCCACGGCAGGACCCACAGCACTCCCCCTGTCCTGTCGAACATTGCCCCCTCCTCCTCCACTGTAGCAGACACCAGCGCAGGGCAAACAGCCCTAAAATATCTCAGGAGGGGGGGGCAGGCTAGCAAAGCCCCCCTTGACACACACACACGGCAAAGAGGGGGAACCCAGGGCAGGAACTGGGGACCTTTGGGGGAGGCTGGGGTTGAGCCATGCAGCCGCATTGCCCTGCCGGTTTGGTCACATTCCCTGGTGCCCACAGACAGAACATGGCCATGCCACATCATGGCCAAAGCCATAGATGCAGGAGGAGCCATCATCCTTGCAACCCCTGAGGCCCTGCACATGGGAGATGGGGGGCAGTGACCAGAGTATCAGCCTGGTGATGTGCCTGGCAGCCCTGGCTCTGAGTTTGTGCTGCCCAGTGGCCCCCAGAATATGCACCCACGTGGAAACGTTCTCTGTCTGTACAAGCATCCAGCTACATGGTGTCCCCCTGCCTGGGGACACACAGAGCAAACCTCCCAGCAGGACAGACACAGCTGTGCTCCCCAGGAAGCCCCTCCAGAGCACCCTGTGCCAGGTCCTGATGGGGTCCCCTCCCCTACCACCTGCAAGCAGTAGTATCCCCAGAGGGGTGCCACATATTAGCCCAGGGACATGCCATGGCCATGCCAGCCAGACCTACACCAAGGTCTTCTGCAGAGGGCGGGGAGGTGCAGGTTGTGGCTCCCTCCCTTCGAGCAGGACCAGTGATCCCTGAGTAGGGTGGGCACAGGCACTGTGGCAGGAGGGCCGGCACGAATGTCCTCGGGCTGGTGAACATGAGAGATGTGCGTCACTGTTTTATAAATGTACAAATGCTCCCTAATAAAGAGGCACAAATAGGTCTGGAGCTGCCTACAAGGGGTGGGGGCAGCAGGCAGTCCTTGGCGGGGGGAGGGTGGTCAGAGAGGTGGGGGAGCCAGTCCAAGCATGGTGGGAGGTGGCGGTGGTGCCCAGGGAGCACTTTACAGCCCTGCACCCACACAAAAGCCAGGATGCTGTGTCACTCAAAGATGAGCATCTCTGCCCACAGAAAGCCTCATCCACTGCCCAGCTCTTTGAGCCTCGGCTTGTGGCAGAGGTGCAGCAGTAGCTGGCTGGCCACCAGCAGTGGGAGCTGCCAGAACCTCAAATCACTCCCTGGGGTAGGGCAGGCACCCCACCAGTGCTCCACCAGACTCTTATCAGCCTGGGCAGGCAGTGCAGTGGGGTGGACAGGCTTCTTCCCATGGGTGGCTTTTGCAGGGAGGACAGAAACATGGACTGGGGTTGTTTTGAGTGGTGGTCCATAGATGCCTCATGCCAGAGCAGCACCCCACACCCCTGCCAACACCCAGAACTCTATGCAGGACTGTGAGGGGTGCCAGCAGCTGCCTGCTTCTCCAGCACCCACTGTGGGCCATGGGTCCTATCCCCCCCAGCCCAGGTGAGATGCCAGGGGCACCATCATCTGTCCCACGGTGGTACCTCCAGCAGCACCCCTGTGGGTGCCATGGGCAAGGGGTGCAGAGTGAAACTGAAATGGGGCAGGTGGAGGATGGGTGGGAGCAAAGGGCGCTCTTTCCAGGAGAGATGCTCCTGCAGCTCCTACCTTATCTAGACCCTTCTCCATCTGCCCCAGCCACCCTGCAGCCCAGAGAGAGGGAACAAAATGAGAGACAGGGGCTGGCCTCACAGTGGAGGCTGTGAGCACTGGGTACCACAGGTTTCCCTCTAAACCAGTGAGAGCTGAAGATGCTCAGGTTAACTGGGTGCAGCTGGGACACAGAACCCCATCTCGCAGATCGCAACATGTCCTGAGCGGGGAGTGCTGGGGCTGGATCCTAAAGGCAAAAGCAGGGAAAGCTACATCCTCTTCTTTTCATCACCTGGTAAGAGGGTCATGTCCCTTTGAGTTCCTTTGGGATGAGGCTGCCCCTGCCACTGGGTCCTGACCCATCTGTCCCTCCAGGATGCCCCACCAGAGAGCCACCTTCATCCACACCAGGACTGTGACCGGGAGCTCATGCTGCTTCCTGGTCTGCAGTGAAGACATGTTGGAGGAGATGGGCAAGGAGGAGAGCAGGATCATGTGATGAGCCCAGAGCAGGGCATTGAATGTGCTGGAGGACATGCTGAGGAAGGGACACATGCTGATACAAAGCCTGAAGGTTGTGGTGGTGCTAGGTGAGGAGGAGAGGGAGGGCAAGGGCTGGGTGCAGCTCTATGCCATGCCCACCAAGATGCAGCCCAGGCATCTCATCTCCTAACTCCGGCTAGTGGCTTGCTGGAAACCTCCCCACAAAGCCAGATCCTACACCTACAAGAAAAGAAAGGTGATTTTAGAAGAGCAGGAGTGAACCATGATCAAAGGAAAGGTTGAGCTGCATGCCTGACCTATCATGGCTTCCAGAGGCTGCTTCCAAAACAGCCTCAGGACAGGTCCCAGGAGCCCTGTAGTGGTGACCCAGTAAAAATTTGACGTAAAGTTGTTTTTATCTGTTGCTCTCAGTATCTGTGTTCTTTAACTTGGCAACTTCCTGGTGGCACCTAGAGATGATATATCCTGTAGGGTCTCCCACCACCTTCAAAGAGGTCAGGGAAGTGAGGTGACCCCAGCACTGATGTCCCAACGCAGGTGGTGCTGAGCTGAGGAAGACCAGCAGGGTGATCCAGATTTAGCACCCTAGAGCCAGCCACAAACTCCAGCACTGTGGCCCCTGGGTGCCCCCTCCCATGCTTTGACCATCCAAGGTCTACTGGGGGCCTGGTCCTCCCTAGGGACTGGGACTGCTGCCACCCAGGGCCTGCTGGGCTACAAAGTGACATTGGCCCATACCAGCGCTGCTTGAATCGCCTGTAATGAGCCACATGAAAACCTAGAGCATAATTAGAAGGGGATCCACTATTGTGAAACAGGCCCTTAATTTTAACAAGCACAGCCCTCTGGACGAACGCCAGGCACCTGACTGCAGCAGGACTGGCTGTTCTGGTGACAGCTCCTTCACCGTGAAGGTGACAATCCCAGCAGGTTCAGCTCCTGTAGTGTGGTGCCAGCCCCAGAGAGGGGGCATCAGGGTGGAGTAGCCAGTGAGGACCCACAGGATGGACATCTCCTCGGGCACTTCCCTCCCAGGAAGTGGTCTACCGCCACAGACCAAAATTACAGTTGGTCCCAGGAAAAAGCTGCTTTTCAAAGGAAACAAACCACCTGTCTCGGGAACAAAGGGGTTGGAAGTGAGCCCTGGAGCGCAGTGCGACTGTGGCCTCACTGCTGTCACCTCTTCCCCAAGCACATCCTACCTGGAGATGCTGGTGGTGACAGGCAACACCTGGAGAAAGGAGTAACCCTCAGCATCTCCTGATGACCTAAGCATGCCAAGCTTGCTCCTTTGTTCCTGGCCATTTCCCCATGACCCACTTGCTGGGGAAAATGGACGAGTAGTGCCCATCAGTGAGGCCATGCAGGGGACACTGTTGTGGTTTGATGCCTGGTTTAAGTCCCTTTCCCTGCCATGATGCAGGAAGGAGAGGTGAGGCAGGCACCCGCCCAGACCCTGTACACCCAGCTGGCCCCTCTTGTGCTTCAGAGTGCTTTGCTCTGAACTGGCCCTTCACACCTTCTTCCTAAAAACTCCCAAGATGAACTCGCATTCCTTTTCTCAAAGGCCACGGTGAGCCAGTAATGCTTTTAGAAAATTTTCTCGAGGGAAGCAGAAGTCTATGAGCAGCAGATGTGTGTTTTCAACTGCCCATTGGGAAAATTGCCCTTTTGCTGTTCTGCTACTGCAGCTGCATCCGTGCAAATATCCATGTCAAATGGTAGTACCGGTCAAACCTGAACAGGGATTACAGAAAGTCCTGCTCTGCTCAGCCACCCACAGTAGCACCCACAGCCACTCCTCCCTGACTCTTTCAAGAGTGTCTCCATCCCAGCCTGGCACCCTGCCTGCACCTGCCAGCCCTGCATGGGCAGAAGAGGGGCAGAGCATGGTTGTGTCCATGTCCCCATTATCACAGGTCTCTGCCATTGTCCCGTGAGCCCATTTACTTCACCCAGGGGCAGGAAGGCTGTTCTGGGCTCCAACCAAGCAGGCCAGTCCACTTTGTCACCAACCCCCTTGCTGAAGCTTTGCACATCCTTTCCCAGGGTTTCAGCACACTTTGATGCCGCAAATAACCTGGCAAACACTGAGGCAGTTTCAAACCCTGCCAGCTCCTTTTAAGAGGGAGCGATAACTCTGCTGGGAGTGCCGTGAGCACTGTCATTTCCTCATACATATGTCAGAGCAGGGGAGGTTTTGCTGGTGTTGATATAACGTGGAGCGTTAAGTATGCAAATAGCTCTAACTCGATCTGGGCAAACAGCAACGAGGAGGCAAGAACAACTCTATCTAGACCATCTTGTGACAATTAAATGACAAGTCTGGGTTTCTTTTTGCAGCCAACTTGATTTGAAGCTGGTTTGCTTTATTACTATTTGGATACTCTTCTAATGCCTAATCGCATCCAACTCCTAGGTCTGCTTTTCAGAGAAATGGATCTGTAAGGCACCTGCATCCGCCTCGCTCTCTCTGTCCCAGATTTGCATTTAAAGGGAATTAAGGATGTGCTCAGGAAAGAACAAAAATAGAAACACTCAGAGCAAGCTAACAGTTATTGTCTGAAATATAACTGAATTATATTTAAACATACACTCTCCTACACCATGGATATGAAGATTGAACAGGAGTATAGGAATGAGGTATCTTTGGGGAAGAAAAAGGCACAGCCCAGGGGGACTTTCCCTGAGGTTTGCTGAGTACTAACACTTCTCATACTGTAAACAGGAGCTGTGGGTGGTGAGACAGTCCAGGGCAGGACCACAGTGCTCTGCCCAACACAGAACGAGAAAGCACAAGATGCTGAGAAGCCCTGAGATACAAAACAGACTGAAAAAAGATGAAACAAATGAAGAGAGGGTAGGTCCAGTGCTAAGGATTCAACACAGTGCTCAGATGTTTCTGGCCCAGGAGTTTAGTTTGGACCTGAACCAAGACACTTGAGGGCACGTCACCCCCCCTGGGCACTCAACCTCTGCCCTGATGTGGGCCAAGGGTTTCTCATTATTCACATACAGCCCACAAAGTCTGGGGGACAGCACATAGAGAAGGATGCATGGCTGCACTAGCCCCTCACCATGGTGCTTTTCCACATGCAGCTAAAGCTGAGGAGAGCTGGAAACCCATGCTCAGTGGGACCACAAATTTATGGCACCAGGAAAGACATGGAATTGCCCAGAGCTCAGCATGCTGCACGTGGGCACCAGGGAATCCCTGTGGCAAGAGACTCAGCATCCTGCTGCATCACCAGTGACTGGTAGAAGCTGGTGACAGCAGGATGGTCCCAGGAACCCCGTGCATCAGAGGAGGTGCAGGACTCCTGCTGTGAGTCCATGGGTGTTCAAGCTGGTATTTCCAAGTGTCTGCTTGGCCTAGACCCTGCCAGCCTGTCTGTCTGTAAGCTGATGGGCTCCCCCCAGCCTCACTAAAGAGAGGTGGTCATCTCCCAGCTCAGGTAGAAGATGCTGCAGGCAGCCTGGGGAAAACAGCATCCCTGGGAAGAAGCATTCCATCCAGCTTCAGCAAGGTTTTGTATAAGCTGCCAGCACCTACCCCCACACAGACCCTGGCAGGATGCCCAGAGGTGCCCCAGGGAAGAATCAGACAGACCCAGAGGTTCATCTCTCCCTTTTATTAGTATAAACGCCTCCTCCCCCCTTCCTCTCCCCACTATTAAATACAAACCAAGAGCAGAGAGTGGCTCCTCAGTCGCTTTCTTATTAGGAGATGCACAGCCAAACCCTCTGCTGTGCCCACCAGTGCAAGGCACCATGTCCCCACCCTGAAGGGCAGCCCCATGGCAGGGAGGGCTCTCACCTCTCTCAGGAGGCTCTCATCCAAGGGCTGCAATCTCCGACGTCCTATCAATACTGCGAAGGCCAAAGTGGCCTGGGTCATGGTTCCCATGGGGAGCAGCTCACGGTACGTGAATACAGCAGGATCTGGCACCCCCTGTGCCCACTGGCCCTGTTACTGGGACCCCTCCCACCCAGACTCCAGAAGTGCTTTGACTTGTTGTCAAGTTGCAAAACTCTGAAACCAAACTCCTTATTGCTCTTCTGGGGTGGGACATGCCCCATCCTGCTGTCCCTGCACAACCAGGCCAATGCATGGAGGGAGCAAGGGGCGCAGCCTTGTCCCAGGGTGCTGGGGGAACAGTGTGGGATCACCCCCAGCCTGTGGTGGTTATGGCCCCACAGAAGGGGGACCTTGGGCTCTGTATACCCCTGGTTGAGGTGGGACAGCAAGGGACAGGGCAGCCCATTGTCCCCTCCTGCTGGGCAGCAGGGCTGGGACAGAAGGATAGGGCTGGCAGCCAGCAGCTCTGCAGTGAGGAGCTGGGCGTTCTGGCTCACAGCTGAGCAACTCCGACCCCACCTCACGTCAGGGTCTGCACAGCTGCAGCCACTCCAGATGGACTCAGGTGCCCTGGGCTGGCAGACCCCGGCCTGGGCAGCCCCAGCAGGGCAAGTCACAAGCTTGGGCACCAGCGATCCCTGCAGCTACCAGGAGAAGGAAGACAGATTGGGGCAGCAGAAGAGGTGGGGTGAGCGGGACAGGCACAGCAGGGCAGGACCAGCCCCTCCACACCCCGAGGTTCAGGTGCTGTTTCCCTGCTCCTGCTCAAAAAGCACCATGGCCAGCTGTGAGCGAGAGCCTACACCCTCCAGGCTGCTCTGCATGCAGCGATGGTAGATCTCCTCACTGAGTCGGGGATTGCAGGCCTGGTGCCGGTAGCGCTGCAGCAGGGCAGGCTCCACAGCCCGGAAGACATGGAGGTTGGAGTACCTGATGAACATGTCATAGATGTCCAGGGTTTCCAGGATGTCCTCATTCTCCTGCACGTCACCTGCCATGCGTGTGCGTGCTGCCATGTAGTCAGCGTTGTAGAAGCAGGCTTCTTGGAAGACATCACGGTCAAAGCGCCCTGCGTCCCGCAGCAGGTCCAGAGTGGTGGGCTGCACCTGGTTGTGGTAAGCAATGGCAGGGTTGTAGCCCTGGAAGTGGATGGGGAAGAACACCTGCCAGTTGTTGATGGTGTTCATCCGGCAGCGGTTCAGGAAGTCGACAGTGACCTCTGTCCCTACACCAGCCACAAAGAAAAGCGTGTCCACAGGATGCTTCTTGGAGATGATGTCCATGACCTTGATTTGCGAGGGTGCATCTGTCTTAACACTAATCCACGGGATCTTTACTTCTGCGTACTTGCGCTCATACTCAGTGATCTGTGCCTTCACAGGGGCAAAGATGTCATTCTGGGTGACCTGCTGGGCCTCAAAGGGGTCATAGATGAAGAGGAAGGTGAGCACTGTGTTCTCACTACTCTCGAAGGCAGCTGCTGCATAAGCTTCCAAAAAGTGGGCAGCGTGCTCCCGGTCATGGGCCGTCAGTGGCAGGATGACATTGATGCGGCTGGCCTCTGTCACATAGGGCATGGGGATGATCTCCACCTCACTGAGGGGCCGCACCAGGTGCACGCGCTTGGTGACAGAGCGGCTGTGCCCCTTCTGCGTGACCACCTCCACCTGGAGGTCCAGTGTGTACTCCATGCCGCGTGTGGGGTCAAAGCGCCGATACCCATTCACCAGCTGCTGCTTGTGGACATGGAGCACTGGCTGGTACTTGCGGTTCAGCTCCTCCATGGCCGTAGCCACCACATCAGCCACGTCCGCCAGGTCCACACCGCGTAGCTCACACTTGGGGGAGCCATCCACGCAGGCATACACCTGCTCCTCTGTGAAGTAGTCCCAGCGCAGCACCTCAAAGCGAGTTTTGGGCTGGAAGGGGGGCGGGATGCCAACAGGCCACGTGGCGCCATGGTCCCCATCAGCTGACAGGCTGCTGGCATTCTGGATCTCCAGCTTCAAGAGGAGAGAGGGAGGAGTGAGAGCAACAGCAGGCACAAGGTCTTCCAGCTCTAGCTGCAGGCAAGCTGACTCACAATAGTCAGAGATCAGCCACTCCTGGCCCAAAGAGCAGTTCCAGAACAACTTCTGTGCCCTCTCCCACCCTGCTCGGTCCTTGCTGGTGGACCTCAGCATCCTGCTTCCTCCATTTCCTTGATTCACCACTGCAGCTCCAGGACCCATTCAGGTCCAAAGCTGCTCTGCAGGCAGCACTGCTGCCCCTGCAGCCATATGTGCTCAGCTGATCCCATCCCACAGCAGATTCAGGTAAGAAACCCTCATATTAGAGTGGAGAGGTGACATAGAACAACCAGAAAGCCCACAGGCATGACAGAAGAGCCCAGACCCTCCCATCCAAGCCAGGTCTCACCTGGAGCTGCTGGATCTCCTGGTAAGTCCTCTCAAGCTCCACCTGGGCAAAGTACTTGTGCAGCCGGTACATCTGAAGGGGATCCAGCACGGGGTGGACAGTGAAGGCACTCTGGAAACGGAGGTCAGTCTCCCGCTCAGGGTCCACGTTCTTCCCAAGCTCAAAATAATGGTAACGCAGGCCCTGCATCAGGCAGGAGACATGGGTCATACCCAGCCCTGACCAACACTCCCAGCCCACTGGCTGCCAGGACAGCAAGCTCAAAGGACAACAGGGTGCAAGGACTGATCCCCTCACAGGACCTAGGAGTCCCCGGGGAGGTAGGCAAACACACTGAGCCAGGATTGGGCTCTCAGAGCCCATCTTTGCTACAGGACCTACCTCATGTTCCTCGGCACAGTTGATGCCTGTGTAGTCGATGATGCAGCGACCTAGCCACTCGTCGGGCCGGGCACTGAGGATGTCGTTGCGGCAGCTCTCCAGGTGCTGCTGCAGGAGCAGGAGGAGGCTGCGGGACAGCAGATATCCAAACCCCCCATAGCAGTAGTGCCCCTCGGTGTCCCCACCAATGAACTCCTCAGGACGGCCCAGGTAGAGGTGAGTGCCGATGCTGAGGTGGGCAACCAGACGGCTGATGCGGTGCGCCTCCGTGTAGGTATCATCCTGCACCAGGAAGAACCAGTCGAAGTCATTCACGTAGTGATCCATAAGGTACTTTATGGTCTGGTACATGTTCCAGATGGGCCTCTCATCACTGTGCGTCACCACTGTCATGCCATGGGGCATCTTGCGGCCCCGCGTGCCTGTGAAGTACACCAGGCGCTCCAGGCGGTGGGCCAGTGTGCGGTTGACAGCCACCCCCAGAGTATTCAGCGTGCTCTTGGAGGTCAGCACACCCACAAAAAGCCGCTGACGCATCCCCAGCTCCGTGCTGATGTACCGAGTCCTGCAAGAGGGAGAGCATGTCTGGTCCCAGGGCAGGGCACTGCACCCCACCTTGGCCTACACCCTCCACATACCCCACAAAGGCACCGACCTTGGGTCTTCTGCAGGAACTGCTCTCGGGCTTCAATTGCATAGGCAAGACTTTACCCCACAGCAGCACTGGCTGCCGCTATGCCTGGACCAGAGGCACAGCAGAGCACTCTGCTGAGGTCCCCCCAGACCTGAGACCACAGGGGACCCTCCCTTCAAGTGAGCTAGCCAGACCAGCTCAAACCAGAGGCTCACAAAAAGCTGAGCACAGCTAAAAGAGAAGCAGGGTTGTGTGTCCCAGTCCTAGCAGGGACACAACCCACCAGCCACCCCATTATGTTGCCAGCCTCAGCCGGGACAGCTGAGCTGGAAAGAACCCTTCCACTGCCCCTGACAGACACAGTGCTTTTGAGTGGGCAGGTGGAGGGTCTGTGCTACTCTCCCCAGGGAAGCCAAACCCCGCTGTGGTGGCTGAAGCCAGCACAGGACCAGTTGCATCCCCCTCCCCACCACAGCCCCCAGCTGTCCCACTCACAATGCCTTTCAGGTTTAATTCTCCCAGCCCAGCACAGCGGCAGGAAGCGACCACCCCCCACCCTGGCCTCCAGACGCCGCCTGGCACACACTGGCCCCATTCAGCCCCCTCCATCCACCCACTGCTTTACTGGGACAAGGAGGCCCTTTCACTGCTTGCTCTCTATCATCCCGGGGATGTCGGGCCATGCTGCAGAAGGCCCAGAGCAGGCTGCATTTTGCAGTGTTGGGTGGGGACGTGCCACTGCGGGAGGGGGTCCCTGGCAGGGCAGGGCAGGGCAGGGGAGAGGCCGGGACAGCATGCTCGGCAGCACATGCTGAAGCAGGCAGCCTTTGCACAGCAGCCAGCAGCGCGGGCAGGAGGTTCCTCCGTGGGCATAAGGCTCTTCCGGGCGCTCCTGAGGCGGGCAGGAGGGAAAAGCGGGGGGAGGGGGAAGCGAAGAGGAGGAAGAGAAGCAGCAAGGAAAGGCGCTAGCAACGAGAAAAATCCACCTACAGCCCTGAGTGGCTGCAGGGGTCGGAGGGGGAAAGCACATTGTCGGGTCACCTGTAAAGCCCCTGAGCACCGGCCCCGTGAGCAGGCAGGGGCGGGCGGGCGGGCACCCCCCCACCCAGCACCATCCCGGCAGACACACGCCCACACCCGGGCACCGCCACAGCTGCTCCCATCCAAAGCACGATGAGCACCAGCAGCCCTTCCTCCGCCGGGGCCCAGGCCCCCCAGCCCAGCCCGGCCCGCCCCGGCCCCCCGCACCTGACGGCCTTCTTGGCGGCCCTGCCGGGGCTGGGCGGGCGGTAGGGCACGACGCGGGGCTCCCAGCTGTCGGGGCCCAGCCCGGCGGGCACGGCGTTGGGCCTGCGCGCCGCGTTGCCGTTGGTGTTGCCGGGACCGGGGGGCGGCGCGGGGCCGCCGTCGAGGGGCGGACGGGCGGCGGCGGGGCGCGGCGGCGGCCCGCAGGGCTCCTCCACCCAAGTGACGCTGAGCAGGCTGAGGGTGAAGCCCAGCGAGACGCCGATAGCCACCGGCCCAGCGGGCCGCAGCACCGACAGCACCAGCGAGAGTCGCATGGCCGGGACGGAACCGGGGACGCGACCAGGAACGGGGGCGGCTCCGGCTGCCGCTGGCGGCGCCGCCGTCCGACGTGTCACCCTCTGGCCCCGCCCCGCCTCGCGTCACGGCGGAGCGGCCCGCCCCGGCCAATGGGCCGCAGTCCCAACGTCGCGTCACGGGACACGGAGAGGCGGGATGGAGTGGGGGGGGGGGGGGGGGGGGGGGGGGGGCGGGGCCGGTGCG
>JANIJG010013179.1:0-50135 GCA_024611175.1 Megaceryle torquata | reverse complement strand
CCCCCCCGCCCGGCGCCACGGGGGGGGGGCCCCCCCCGGCCAAGGGGCCGGACCCCAAACCCGGCGCCACGGGAACCGGGGGGGGGGGGGGGGGGGGGGGGGGGGGGGGAGGCGTGGAGGCGGGGCCAGGTTGCTAGGAGACCGCGCGCCCGGGCTCCTCCTCAGTCCCCTCTTCTCTGCCGGGCAGGGCCGTGGGGCGGGGGCCAGACAGGGGAGCGGTGCCGCGCGGCGAGACCCCCGCGCCGCTCCCCTCCGAGGCCCAGGAGACGTCGTAGGACCACAGAGGCGTTTAGGATGCGAAGAACCCTTCAGATCATCGAGTCCAATCGTTATCCCTGCACTGCCAGGGCACCACTAAACCACGTGCCTCAGCTCCACATCTACACGGCTTTGAAACCCCTCCAGGGATTGTGACCCCATCACTGCCCTGGCCAGACAGCTTCAGGGCTTAGCAACACTTTTGGAGAAGAATTTTTTCCTAATATCCAACCTAAACCTTCCTTGGCACAAATTGACGCCATTTCCTCTCATCCTATCACTTGTTACCTGGGATAAGAGACTGACCCCCACCTCACTACATCCTCCTCTCAGGTTATTGTAAAGAGCGATAAGATCTCCCAGAGTCTCCTTCAGGCTAAACAACCCCAGTTCCCTCAGCTGCTCCTCATAAGACTTGTTCTCTGGACCCTTCACAAGCTTTGTTGCCCTTCTTTGGCCATGCTCCAGCACCTCACTGTCCTTGGAGTGCGGGTCCCAAAACCAAACCCAATATTCAAGGTGTGACCTCACTGGTGCTGGGTACAGCGGGATGATCACTTCCCTGGTCCTGCTGGCCACACTATTTCTGACACAAGCCAGGATTCTATCAGCCTTCTTGGCCACTTGGGCACACCGCTGGCTCATATTCAGCTGGCTGTTGACCAGCCCCCCCAGATCCTCTTCAGCTATGCAGCTTTCCAGCCACTCTTCCCCAAGCCTAGAGCATTGACTGGGATGTTGTGACCCAAGTGCAGGACCTGGCACTTGGCTTTGTTATACTTCATACTACTGGCTTCGAGCCGCTGATCAAACATGTACAGCCTCCCTACCATCAAGCAGATCAATGTTCCCACCCATCTTGGTGTTGTCTGCAAACTTACTGAGGGTGCATGTTGTTGAGGGGCTGCCCAGTGCCTAGCACCTGGCACTGGCCAGGCCACGGTGTTTGTCCCCAGTGCTGTGGGGTGGTCCCTGCCCTGGTCGCTGGCTCAGAAAGCACATTTGGATGGGCCATGGCATGGCTGGGGACCAGACATGGCTTCTGAGCCAGTTTAAGGGCAGATTTGCCCAAGTAGATGCTGTGCAGCTGGAGCACAGCCAGTCCTTTGTTCCTGGGGCTGGGGAGACACCGTGGAGCCAGACAGGTACAGCTGCTGTGTCCCTGCACTGGAACAGCCCAACCCACAGTGCTGGTGAGTTTGTGGTGGTCTTGAAGTGCCATGTACTCCTCAAATCACTTCCAGAAAGAGTAGGCAGTAGTTCTGGACTCGACCTGGGTGTCCCTAGGAGGTGACTTGTGGTTATGGATTGAATGGGGTGGATGGGTCTGAGGCCAGGAGCAGCAAAGCACAGGCCAAAGGCTGCAAGCAGTGCCTGGAAGAACTTTGGATTTGGAGCAGCAAACTGTGGTGGGGCAGAAAGAGGGTGGGCAGAGCAGAAAAAGATCGCAGTGACAGGGATGTCATGAGTCAAAAGTTCCTCCAGCTGGGGCTGGGTCACTGCCCCACTTTGAGCTGTCTGCTGCTCAGAGCTATCATCCCGTCAGCCACCAGGGAGAGCCCCCGGGAAAACAGAGCTGGAGGAACAAGCTCAGGGCAGTTTGCTGCGCACATGCAGCCTCCTGTGGGAATGATCCAACCCAGAAGCTGCAAGGCCAGCAGCCCTACATGGCTGCTCAGTGCCACGCATTACTGAATAAGAGCAAGAAGGGGGACCCAGCCTTTCCACCTGTTCCCAGACCATGACTCTCCTTCCAGAAGCCTTTCAGGCATCAGGCCTCTCAGATGCCTCTGGATTTACTCTGGCTGATGGGGAGTCCATCCCACACTCTTCACAGCCCCCCTGCCCTGGGGGCACCCACGGCCACAGTGCATGGCAGGGCACCGAAGGCAGGCGGGAGCCTGCTCGACTCCAGGGTGTCTTTCATTTTCTGGAACAAAGCAGCCTGTTTTCATCAGGAAGCGTTTGGCAGCATCCCACCCCCCAGAGATACAGGACCATCATCCAAGCTTGGCTTGTTTTCATAGGCTTTTTTCTCCTGAATAGACCGAGACAAGCAATAGGCAAAGGCAGTCACGTGGATAGCAGTTTAATGAAGAACGTATAAAAACTAGAAACAGAGGCAATGTGATGGGCCAAGGAGATGCCAGAAGGGAAAAAATGCACAAGCAAGAACTGAGCAGAGATTTTCCATGGACAAAGACCAAAAAGCAGGCGTGATCATCAACAACCAAAGGTGCTTGTTTTCTGTACACAGAGAAACATATTAGAAATAAGATACATTTGATTTCCTTTGCAGGTTGGAATATTTAATATTGGTCACTTTATACAAACCCAGATGATTTTACATGAGCAATAAAAGAAGTTTCATGCTGAAATGACCTTGTTGATCTGAGCTTGGATTTAGATAGAGGTGTAGATTGGATAAAGTACTGAATTTTTCAGAAATGAGACCCTGAGCTCAGGAAAACTGCATGGACATGAAGCTGTGGGCAGAGCAAATACCCCCCCCCCCAGGGCTTGGCAGGGCACTGGCTAAGCCCAGAGCCCCATGCCCAGCCCTAGGAGGTGCTCCAGGGGTAGTGGGCAGCAGTCCTGCTCCTCTGGCAGCTCCTTGTCAGCCCCCCACCAGCTGCAGCTACCACCTTTTGTCTCCCCAGCATTGGCATGGGGCTGCGAAGGGGCTGCCAGGGGAACTCCTGCTGCTGCCAAGAGACTTCTCCCTGCCAGGATTTCCCAAGGGTCTCTGGGCACCACAGCCAGAAGGTGCCAGCTCCAAAGAGCTCTGCCTCTGCAGAGCTCCATGTCCTCCCACCTAGCCACCGCAGGCACTCGCAGGCACTGTGGTCCCTGTGGGTCTGGCACAGGCCCCTTGCATACTGCACATCCCCTGTGCACTCTGCACCTGCCACTTGCACCGGCAGCAGGTCATGCCTTGCACAGCCCAGTGTACACCTCACAAACAGCTCTGCAGTGTTTTTAACACCCACACCCCTGGAATGCCCCCCTGCACCCCAGCCCCTATGCACAACCCCTGGGGGCCTGCAGCCCTTGTGGCTGCTGCATGCTGAGCACACTTCACGCCTGGCAGGGCACGGTGCACGCTGAGCCATGCTGCACACACGGCCTTGTTCTGACCTTTGTGCACGGCCTTCCACACACTGCATCACCCTGGTGCTCACCTCCCTGCGCACAAGTGCACACCTAGGCACGCAGCTCCGTGCACACCCTGGTGCACACCTCTGTGCATAGCTTGGTGCACACCGCGTCACCCTGGTGCTCATCTCCGTGCATATCCCAGCGCACACCCCGTGTACAGCCCGGTGTGCACTCCAACGCACACCCCAGAGCACGTGCCGGTGCACGGCCCAAGGCAAGCGCGGGTGCGCACCTCCACCACACGCCCCGCCCCCACCAAAGCCCCGCCCCCTCCCGGATCGCGGCCCCCACCCCCCCCGTCGCGCCGAGGCCCCACCCCCAACCGGCGCGGTGACGCGACGCGGTGACGTCAGGCGGAGCTGTCCGCTCAGCACCGCGCGGCGGGCCGCGCCGCCAGCATGCGCGGGGGCCGGGGCCGGGAGCGCCGGGCGCCGCGGGGCCGCCGCCGCTTCCGGGCCGGGAGCGCAGGTGGGAGCGGTCAGGGCGGGGCTGCTGGGGGCGGGGGCAACACGTGGGGAACCGGCAGGAGGGGGGGAGGCGCGCCGGGCACCTCGAGGGAAGGGCTCTGGAACCGGGCTCCCGATCATCCTCAGTCTTCGGGAGAGAGCGCGGTGCCCGGGATGGGCGTGCGGGGCCCGGCGGAGCGGCCCCGGGACCCCCGCCCCGAACAAAGAGAGGGGCGGAGCGGCCCCGCGCCCCGGCGGCCTTTGCGGCCGTCGCTTAGCAACGCCGCGCCCGCCCCACCGGCCCGGGGCCCGGCAACCCGTCGGGAGCAGCGAGGCCGGCCGAGGGGCGCCGGGGTGGGAGCGCCGCTGTGGAGCCTCTCCCCGAGTGCTTCCCCTGCCTGCTTCCCCGCCACGCCGTGTCCTACGGACCGGGGAGGGGATGGCGCGGGGCCCGCGCCAGGCCGCGGCGGGGGTCCCGGGGCTGCAGGGAGGGCGGCAGCAGGTGGGTAAGTCCCGGCGCCAATGAGCAGGCGCGGGGCTCCCCTAGCAACAGTGCCCGCGCCAATGGGCGCCGGGAGCTGCCTGCAAGGCTGCCTGCGGCCCTGCCGGCAGCCCTGCCAGGGATCGGTCTTTCCAGGCGACCCTTCTCCGCTGCTCTGGCACCGGCCTGGCGTGGGTTGAGAGGCAGAGAGTAGCGCCTCGCTGCCCTGCCCTGCCATGCCCTGCCATGCCCACGCTGGCTGGTCGACTGTGCCGTGCCCAGTCTCCGGCCTCCTGGGCACAACCCTGCTTTCACCCCAAGAGGCATTGCCCATCCCCGCCGGTGCAGCCAGAGCTGGCGCGTCGCTTCTAGACTCCGCGGTTAAAGTCCAATCCCACTTAGCGTCCCCCCCGTGGGCTTGGTAGGGTTGGCAGGTGCCCAGCACCCCCCTGCCCGCCTGATTCCCTGGGATTAGGCACCGAGCTCGGCTTCCCCGGGAGATTTGCCCTGGCTGGCGTTTCCTTCCCCAGACGGAGGGAGGGAGGAGGCTGGCAGTGGGGTGCTGGTGGAGCCTGGCCAGGGCAGCAGAGAGGTGCTGGGCAATAAGGAGTCTCTGCCCTCTTCCCTGCCCCTTTGCAGTGCACTGGTTTTGTGAGACATCCCGAGCTGGCTTCTTTAATGTGGCATTTAGAAGGACTGGCGCTGGCCCAGAGACAGCCAGTGACAAAAAACCCATCCTAAACCAGCCGAGCATAGAAAGGCACCAGGGGAGCAAAGGGATGCTGGAACTGGCTCCAGGTGGGAGCAGACAGACGGCTGCTGTAATTAGGTTTACGATAGAGCTGGATCAGTCTTTGTAGGGGATTATGACCCCTCCGTCTGTGTAGGTGCTGTCAGGGCCCCAGCGACTGCCCATTTGGTGTCCTGGCGCACCCACAGCATTATGGGTGAGCCCTCGGGTAAGAGGCAGTGCCAGCCAGAGTGGTCCTCCTCTGGCTCCTTGGGTCAGCGTGGGAGAGCTGGATCCAGTGTGGAGGCCTGCTTTGTTTTTACAAGGACACTAGGAGCTGGAGTGGGGATGAAAAATAGCCAGAAATATGATTAGAGGATTGGAGAAAATGCCTTGGAGTACAGGCTTTAAGAGCTCAATCTGTTTGGCCTATAAAAATAGAAGACTGAGGGGTGACTTAATTACTGAGCATAATTACTTCACAGGCAGAAAATACCAGGTAGAGGAAGTCTCCCTTTAATCAAGCAGGGAAAGGGTGCCCAGCAGTCAGGGTCAGCAAATTGAAACCACAAACAAATTATAACGTGTCATGTCCCAGCAGTGAAGTTCCCCAGGGGTGCGGATGGGCTCCCTGGGGACGGTGACTCCCTGCAGCCACCAAGAAGGTGACAGTCTGTGCCCCCTAAGCCCCTGCAGATGAGGCTGTTCCCCCATTCCCTTCCTCCCCACCCAGGCAGTAAGGGGCTGGAGTGGGTGTCCTGGTGGCTGTCGAGTGGTGGGCATCGCCATTGGGCATGTGCCATCGGTACCTCCATCTCCCTTCTCCCTCTTTCACCAGCTGGGGCAAGTACCAGGGCACAGTTTTGCTGGCAAGCCATGGGGCAGGAGCAGAGATTTTGATGCCTCTCACGGGAGTCCCCAGAGCCATGACTGCAACTGTGCAGACGCTGCGGTTCAAGCTGCTGCCGCATGAGCCAGGCCAGGAGTGGGGACACAGCTGCCAGCAGGAAATCGAGCGTCGCTACCAGGTGGTGCCCTCGGTGGTGTGCGCCATGTGCTGTCTCTTCGGCATCATCTACTGCTTCTTTGGTGAGCTGAGCCAGCCTGGTCTCTGGTGGAACAAGCTTGGAGAAGGGCGGGGGGGGAGCCAGAGGGGTGCTGGACATCCACCTCCTCACTGTGGTGGTCTCTTCACAGGCTACCGCTGCTTCAAGGCCGTCATGTTCCTGACAGGGCTGATGTTCGGCTCCATCATCATCTTCATGCTGTGCTATAAGGAGCGGGTGCTGGACACACAGCTGAGCGTGGAGGCCTCTGTGGGCATCGGGCTGGGAATTGGGGTCCTGTGCGGGCTGGTCACCATGCTGGTGCGCAGTGTTGGCCTCTTCATGGTGGGGCTGCTCCTGGGGCTGCTGTTGGCGGTGGCCACACTGGTGGTGATGGAGCAGTTCTACCACCCGCCAACGGTGTGGATCCCCATCGCGCTGCTCCTGGGTGTGGGGATGCTCTTCGCCGTCCTCACCCTGCAGTGGCAGCGCTTCTTCACCACCCTCTCCACTGCTGTCTTCGGCAGTGCGATCATGACCGTCACAGTTGACTACTTCATTGAGCTCTTCCTCCTGGTGCAGTACATCTATGAGCGCATCAAGGTGGCCCCTGCTCGCCCTGTGTGCTGGTACAGCTGGGTCATCCTGGGTGTTTGGCCACTTCTCACCACACTGGGTGTCCTGGTCCAGTGGAAGGTCACAGCTGAGGGCTACTCCCACACAGAAGGTGTGTGGGGGCTGGGGGAGATGGACATGGCATGGGACGGGTGCAGGATCTGGGGGGCCTGGGGACTCAAGTGGAGGTTCCCAGCACCTGGTTTGCATGCACAGATAAGGGGTTTGGGACATTATGGAGGCACCAGCACTCAAGAGGAGGCCTGGGCCCACAAAGCTACTGCTGGTTTGGGTGTAGGGCTGATTTGGGTGTGCACCCTGGTGCTCACAGACCCCTTTGCCCTGCAGTGATCATCAGCCGGCAGCAACGCCGCGTGCAGCTGATGCGCATCAAGCAGCGGGAGGACCGAAAGGAGAAGAAGAAGAAGCGGAGACCCCACCACCCACCACCCCACCAGCACAAAGCCCACCCGCCCGAGCCCGCCTACCGCCGCAAGCCCAACCCTGTGCGCCGCTTCGATGGGGACGTGCTCTCCCCCGTGAGTCCCGCACCCAGGGTAGAGATCTCCCCTGGCCTCCATGGCCCTTCCTTCTCCACATGGGTGGGCTGGGGTGCAGAGAGGGGAGAGGTGTCCAGGTGCCAGCTGGCATCCAAGCACATCAAGGCACAAAGCTGGGGCATTGCAGAGACTGGGCAGCTTAAGAGGGGTGGAGCTGGGATGTGCTCACTATGGAGCACTTCAGCCTTTGCAAGCTAACTGGTGGCCAACAGGTGGTGTATAAGGTATGAAGCGTGTGCCCAGGGAAGTGACCGACCTGCTGCAGCCACTCCCCAGAGGGCCCAGGTGCTGGGGTGAGTGGGATTACATAGGGATGGTTCTGTGGGGCTGCTGGAGAGTTTAGGCTGGGGTGGGATGGATTGGGCCAGGACCAAAACACCCCTCATTTTCTGTCCCTCCTCTCTTGAGCAGAGCTACATCCAGAGTTTCCGAGAGCGGCAGACAGGGCCATCCCTGAACAGCCTCATCACCAGCTCCCATGCCGTGGTGGACCTGGACTATGACTGCAGCTCCACCGTCCCCCTCACCACTGGCTCTGGCCCCGCTGTGAGGGTATAAGCCAATCCAGTGACCTCAAGCAACACCAGCACCCCAGCCTGCTCTGACAGACCCCCTAGGACAGGCGGGTCTGTACCCTCGACCCCGGGCAGCCATGCGTGGCTTGGGGCTGTGGATGAAGACCCTTCCTGGGGACATGTGGGACTTGGCTGGGCAAGCCCTGGCTTCCCATGGGGCCCAGAGGTGCTGAGGGAGCCCTTTGGCAGAGACTCAGCCGCAGGACCGGTGACACCAGCACCCATGGATGTGCAGCGCAAGCGGCTCTGCTGGGGCAGGGGGTCCTTGAGTCCCTGCTGCTGTGTGTTTCCCCAAGGCCTGGGCATGCTCATCCTGCATCCCAACATTTCCCTCCCCATATTTGAGTACCCTTTCCTGGAGAGCAGCTCCCTGTGCCTGCCCCCACCCTGTCACATCCCCCAGCAACTCCCCAAGTGCCTGTGCCCCACATCCTTTCCTCAAAGAGCAGGTCCCACAGCCCCACCAGGGACTCCCCTCAGCATGTGCACCCTGTCCCACCCTGGCCCTGAGAGCAGCTCCCAGGCAGCGCTTCCCACAACCTGCCCCCTCAGAAGGTCCCCCAGCCCTAGCCACTCTCCCTGACCCCAGAGCAGCTTGTTTCTCCCCCTTTTCCAGAACTGGACCACGGTGGTCATGGGGCAGAGGTTCTCGGGGTGATGCTGACAAGTGGTGTCTGTTGAGTGGGAGCTGCGCTGGTGGGGTGCACCATGTGCATCCCAGCCCCCCCAAAATGTTCTGATGGGAGACAGGACACTGGATCCAGCCTTTGGGCAGAGGCTGGGCTGCCTCAGGGACACGGGAACCCCTGCAGTGTCAGAGGCCGTTGCTGTTTTGCTGGCGACAGGATTTTATAGTGGCTGGGGGAAGCCCTGGGTTCGGGCCCGGCAGGGCAAGAGCCCGTGCCCAGTGCAACACTGCGGGCAGAGGCTCCCACCTTGTATATATTTCTCTTGCTGTGATTTGTATTAATTTATTATGGAGTGAGCCAGGACTTCCCCATGGCCAGGCAGGCAGGATGGTGGTGACACTGGACCGGGGTGCCCCTCTGCTTTGGGAGCCCACCCCAGCCCAGCCAGCCCTGCTGCCCCGGGAACTGCATGTTTCTGCCAGGCCCCCCATCCCCACAGCGCTGCGCTGCCACCCCCCTTTTCAATCTCTTTTGTAAATGTGCCAAACGCTGCCGAGGCCACGGCCGCACAGTAAAGAGCCTTTCGGAGCCTGGTGTGCGGAGCTGGGGGCAGGGGTGAGGGGTCTCCAAGGGCTGGGGTCCCCAGGGGTGCTGAGCAGGATGCAGAGTGGTGCCACACACCCTTTCTCCTCATGGGACCCTGGTTTGCAGGGGTAGAAGCCATGTCAGAAAAAAATGCTTTTAATGCAGAGACCCGAGGCTGGAGCAGGCTGGGGATGGTGTCCGTGTGTCTGTACATGCCAGGGGGAGCATGACCCCATGTCCCAGCAGCAGCGTCCATCTGTCTGAGCATTGCATTCTGGCTCCTAGCTCCCTGTGGGACAACAGAAGTCAGGGAGAGCTGCAGCATGCCCAGAGCTGGTGAGACACCTAAAAAGGGTGTCCCACACAAGGTGGGTACAGACCTCATGTCCCATCTCCAGCCTGCTTCCCCCAACTCTGCACTCAGACCCTTGCAAGCAGTGGAGCATGGGGACAGGGCCCTGGCTGTCCCTCTTCTGGGAGGCACAGTGGTACCATCAGCCCCCAGTGGTGTCCTCCCAGGTGACCCCTCACCTTCCACAAGGAGCCGGGCAGTGGAGCGGTCATCGAAGGCATCGCAGGTGTATAAGTCCTCATCCTCAGGGCCCACGTGGTGGATGATGAGCGTGCGGTAGCAGTCCAGATTGCAGATCTCATACTTGTCACCAGCAAAGATCTCGGTGTCTCCGCGGAGCCAGCGCACCCGGCCACGGGCGTGGGATACAGTGCACTCCAGTGTTGCCTTGTGCCGTGCCATCACCATCTTATCCCGCAGTGGCTTCACAATCCGGATGGGCAGTGCTGGTGGGCAGGGGGGAGCCACTGTCATTGCGGGGTGAGCAGGCTCCCAGGGGGACCCCACAAACTGACCCTGGTGCACCCCAGCCATGCTGCTGGAGCCCAGACATCCCTCACACCCTGCACTGGTACCTTCCACCTGCAGGCTAGCCTCTGAGACTGCTGCTGGCCCGGCCACAAAGCGGATGAGTCCCTGGTCCTCAGGGTGCACGCCACAGAGCAGCAGGAAATGCTGGGTCCCTGGGGAGGGAGAGGCTGTCTCAAGGGAACAGTGATGGACACCAATGGCACGTGCAGGGCAGACAGTCCCACTTTGCCCACAAAAAATTGAATTTGCCCCCTCCCAGCCCCAAATCAGGTGTGGGGCTGCTTGCACTCCCACCTTCTTGACGTATCTTCACTGTGCTGGAGACCTTGATTCTCTCCTTGTCCCGGAACCACTCGCCCTTCACATCCTCATGCGACACCTTGCAGGTGAAGATGGTATTGTCGCCCTCCCGTACCTGGGCATCCTGCAACTCCTGCACAATGCGGACCTGGCGCTCTGCAGGCAAGGGGCAGGGTACCAGAGTGACCAAGGGTGAGTGGTGGAGTGTGTGGCACAGGGTTTGGGGGTGCGTGTGCCCCTGGAAGCTGGGGAGCTGTACCCTGGATGTGCAGGGTGGCGGAGGCCTGGCAGTCACCCACGTCACAGGTGTAGATGCCGGCGTCAGACAGCTCACAGCGGCTCAGCTGCAGGACACGGCGCCGACCCGCTGAGTAGATGCGGCAGTTGGGCCCTGGCCGCAGCTCCTGCCCATCCTGCCCAAGGACGGTGAGCTTAGGGGCACAAGCAGGCAGCACCCCACTGCTTTGCCCCCTCTTCCACTGCCTGCAGCCCCAGTGAGGAGGGCAGTGGCCAGGGGGCAAAGCAGGGTGGAGGACACAGCTGGGTGTTGCTGGAGGGGATTGAGGTAAACCTTCACCTTGAACCACTTCACCTCTGCACTGGGACGAGACAGCTCACACTCAAAGCTGGCAACCCCTGTCTCTGGGACCCCCAGGTCCCGTGGGACCCTCACCATAGTGACTGGAGGCTCTGCAGGGAGGACACAGGACAGGAAGGTTTGGTGGGAGACATGGGCTTAGGGCTGTGGGGGGGTGGAGCTGTGCTGGGGCATCTCAGCAAGGGGTGAGGGTGGCGCTTCCTGGGACACCACCATGGGCAAGCACTCATCACTGGCTTTCTAGTTGGTGCTGGGCCCAGACCCTGGACAGAGGGGTCCCACTGCTCAGCTCATATCTCCTCCCTGGGCACAGGGGGTAACCTACCAGCATGTGGCCTAGCTCAGCCCTGTCATCTCCCCCAGGACCAAACAGCAGTGCTGATGCCACACACTCTCCAGTGTCTGCCCTGGTGACCATACCCCGCACAAACAGGCGGGCACTGCAGCGCACGTTGTCAGCAGTAAAGGTGATGGTGCCCGAGTCCTCCAGCGTCAGCCCCTCCAGTGTCAGGCTGTGCCCACAGCCCATGGCACTGATCCGGCACCTGCTGCTGGGCTTCACCCGGATGCTGTCCCATGTCCAGACCCCAGGCACGTTGGGTTGAGACAGCTCCAAGTGGAAAGTGGCTGTCTCCTTCTCGAAGGTCTCCACGTCTGCCAGTGGTGTCTGGATTGATACCTTCCGAGCTGCAAGTGACTTATGTCCATGAGTGGGTGCCTGCTCCACCTCAGAGCCCTAGCTCCCCAATCTGTGTTTGCTGGAGCAATCCCCTAAGTCCAGCCCTTTTTACCAGGCTCCTGCTCCTACTCCTCCCAGACACCCACCCCCCAACTCTCTGCACAGCCAACCCTTCCAGCCAATTACCAGCTCTGCCCACACTCCTCCAGCCTGCAGCTCGTCACTATCATCCCCATCTCCATCCATCTCCATCCCGAGCACAGTACTCACGTTCTATGCAGAGCTTGGCCTGTGTGCGGTCATGCAGGCTCTCGCAGCGGTAGGTGCCGCGGTCAGCAGGGCCAAGGCAGCGGATGGTGAGGGTGCGCCGGCATCCCAGCTCCTGCAGCTGGTACTTGCTGCCTGGCTGGAGGAGGACGCCTTGTTTCAACCATTGCACCTCGGCAGCCTCGTGGCTCACCTCTACCTCCAAGCACACGTCTTCCTGCTCCTCTGCCACCATGTCCCGCAGCTTCCGCACGAACAGCACCTGAGCCTCTGTACAGCCCATGCTAGGGTCAGCGGTTGGCCCTGGGGCTGTGCCGTGGGCTGTGCCCCAGCTGGCTCCTTCCCCCTCACCTTGCACACTCAGGCGAGCCGTGCTCACCAGCCCCTCAGCATTGGCTGTCACAGTGCCCGTGTCACCTGGCTGGCACTGGCAGAGGGTGAGGCTGTGGCACAGCCCGCTCCTTGTCACAAGCAGACGTTTGCTGGGCACCACAGGCTGGCCATTCAGTTTCCAGGTCACAGCCACATCCTCAGGGGACACCAGGCACTTGAACGTGGCATTCTCCCCCTCCAGCACCATCAGGCTCTGCAGCTCTGTGATGATCTCCACCACCCTAGGGACTACAGTAGAGGTGTTGGAGTACAGCACTGGGGTCCCCTCATCCTGCAGAGCTGCTGAGCATCCCTGCACCCCTCTGCCTTTGCCATGCCAAGCTTTCCCACTGCCTTCATGGTGTAGGGGTCCCTGGGGTGGCGCCTGGGGCACAGCTCACCCTGCACTGTCAGCGTCGCCAGCGTCTGGTCATCGTTGGACTCACAGCAGTACTCGCCAGCATCCTCAGGTTCCACATGGCTCAGCACCAGTGAGCGCTCCCGCCCCTTGGCCATCATCTGCCGGTGAGGGCCGGGTGCCAGCACCTGTCCGTCTTTCCGCCACACCACGTCACCCCGTGCCTTGCAGAGCTCACACCACAGCACCACCCGCTCGCCCTGTCGTGCACGCACATCCAAGAGCCCACGCAGGAACTTCACCTGCAGCTCTGCACAACCAAACCCCTCATATTGGCACCCACTGCCACTGCAGGGTGGCAGAGGGGGTGGTCCTGAGCACCCCTACTTCCCTCCTGCTGCCCACCTCGGACGCTCACGTCAAACCACATCTGGTCGTGGGAGGAGAGGCATGTGTAGATGCCAGCGTCCTCCTTGGCCACATTGCAGAGGACGAGGCTGTGCACGCGGCCATCCTGCCGCAGCTCACAGTGCTCGCCAGCCACTACTGCCTGCCGTGGGCCCAGCCAGGTGACTTCAGCTCTCTCCGTGGAGGCAATGGCAGAGAGCACAGCACTGCCACCCTCCAGCACCAGCAGCTTCTCCCCCTCCACACGTTTGTTCACGAACAGCACAGGCGCCTCTGCACCAAGGGAGTACCAGGCTCAGCCATACCCCCCCCAGAGGCACCAGCATGGGATAAGGGCACAAAGCATCCCAGTGCAGGGCAGGGGATGGCTTCTGTCCCCTGGCATGGGTAAGGAACACCTTCAGGCTCACCTTTCACATGCAGCATGAAATGCACCTCGTCATCACCGGCATCACAGAGGAAGATGCCTCCATCACCCAGCTCCACTTGCTTGATGGTGAGGCTGCGCACAGGGCCCTCGCTGCACACCAGCAGCCGCCCGCCCGAACTCAGCATCTGCCCATCCTTCTGCCACTGCACCTCTGCTGTCTCTGGGGACAGCTGGGCCACCAGTGTCACACTGTCCCCCTCCAGCACCTCCAGTGGGCTCTGCGCCTCCTCCTTGTTGACAATGCGCACGGGCTGGGCTGGGGACAAGGCAGGCTTCAGTGGTGTCCCCGTGGCATGGGGCAGTGTGGGGACAGGACAGCTCTGAGCAAAGAGGTGGCAATAACCACAGTGAGTCACTATGGGGCAGGAGGGCTGTGGGGCTGATGGGACTCATGGCGCATCCAGCTGTGGGATGCTGTAAGTGGCTAGGGGCTGCTGTGAGGCTGGCTGGGGGTCCCTGGGGATGAGTCTGGGGTCCCAGTGAAGCACTTGGGCAGTCTGGTGGGGTCAGCTCAGGGTTTCCTCAGGAAAGGGGGCCCAGGCAGGAACGGTAGCAGAGGTCATTGCTCCTGCATCCCTCACTGTACAGGCAACTCAGCTGCTGGGTTGGAGCCATTAATTTTGGTGTGTCCCCCATCCCAAGAGCCTTGCTGGGGGGCTGGGACACCTAACTGCACCAGACCCTTTCCCAGCCCTCCATCTCCAGATGATAAGGGTCTGGGCTGGCTCAGCCCTTGGCAGCTGAAGCAGGAGGAGCGGCGCCTGGGAGCCGGCCAAGGCTAAATTTAACCAGCCTGTCTTACCACGACCCTGAAATATCCCTTTCTGACCAACAGCTCCTGCGGGGTTGGGGACAAATCTCCCGCCCTCCCTTGCCATGCTACTGCCCTGACTTCTGCCATCAGCAGGGTCACAGAGGTGTCCCCTCCCCTCTCCCAGGGCTGTGGAGTAATCCCACCATACTGGAGGTCTCTGAGGTGCCGAGGTCCTGCCAGCTCACCCAACACCTCCACGCTCATCACTGCACGGTCACTGACGGCGTCACAGATGTAGCACCCTGAGTCACTAGGCTGGACCCCACAGATGGTGAGCTGCCGCAGCACCCCACAGGCCTCCACCTGTGTCCGCTCACCCGGCTGCACCTCCTGGCCATTCCGGAGCCAGTGCACAGTGGCGTCGGGCCGAGAGAGCTCACAAGCCAGCACCAGGTCCTCCCCAGCCACCAGGCAGCGATGCTCCACAGTGTCTGAGCTGCCCACAATGGTCACTGGTGGCTCTGGGACTGGGGAGATGGGCTGTCACCACAGGAGCAGCAGCCTGTACCGGGTGCTGCAGTGGCCAGATCCTGTCCAGACCTCCTGCAGCTGCAGATGGGCATCACAGGGATTTCCCCAGAGCCCCCACATGGGTGCAGCCCACTTCCTGTGTCCCTCCCACCAGCCTCCTCATGCTTGTGACCACCCAGTCCAGTCCCACATTAGCCTGACAGCATCCAGGGAGCCAACTCAGTCCTCACCACGCTGGCCATCCTTCCTGGGACTTCCCACTCACCTTCCACGGTGACAAAGAAGATGATGTTGTCATCGCCAGTGTCACAGAGATATTCCCCTGAGTCCCTGACCATGGCACCCAGGACGACAAGGGAGCGGCGTGCCCCATCCTCCTCCAGCCGCACACGCCCCGTGTCCTGTAGCTTCTCCCCATCCTTGTACCACTTCACCTCCCCATGGGCATGCGAGAGGTGCACCTCCAGCACTAGGTCCTCCATGGCTTGGCAGTGCCGGTGGGTCAGCAAGGCGTCCCTCTCCAGGATCCTGACCAGCGGGTCTGCAACACCCAACACCAACAGAACTGGGGGCTCCACGGTCCATGCACCCAGCACCCCGCACCAGGATCTCCTCCAGCCTCTTGCTCACCCAACACTTGGACAGTGAAGGTCACTGTGTCATCGGCAGCATCACAGACATATTTTCCAGAGTGCTCAGCTTGGGCTGCAGGGATGAGCAGGCGGTGGTGGGCACCCTCTTCCTCCAGGACCAGGCTGCCCCCAGCCTCCAGCCTGACACCCTCCTTGGACCAGTTCACGGGCACATCTGCACGAGACAGCTCACAGGCCAGCGTCACCGTCTCTCCCGGGGACACCATCACAACAGGGACAGGTCTACAGGGCTGCAGGATCCTCACTGGTGGTTCTGCAAGGATGGTGCAGCCATTATGCTATACAGCATGGGGACAGTGTGGCCTTGGGGATGCCTCTGATGCCAGCCCCAGGTGAGCACCTGCAGTAGGTGGCCCAGTGGGTGTACAACCACCTGCTTCATCACTGTGGAGGAGCCAGTGCCCCTCACTGAGGCTGGGAAAGACCCTGCACCCAGACCCCTGTCAGTGTGTCCCTGCTCACAGGTCCTTGCTGACCTGACACCTTGACGTCGAAGGAGACTGCCTCATCCTTGGTCTCGCAGATGTACTCGCCCGCATCTTCCACGCTGCTCCTGGGGATGAGGAGGCAGCGCCACGCCCCCTCTGCTAGCAGCAGCAGGTTGTCGGTCTCATCCACCTCCAGCCCATCCTTGAACCAACGCACGGGAGCATCCAGCATGGAGAGCTTGCACCGCAGCTCCACACACCCTGGCACCTGCACCAACAGCTCCAGCAAGCGCTGTGGAGGCTGCAAGATCCTCACTGGCAGCTCTGCCATGGATGTGGAGGAAGGGTGTGAGATCTGCGCTCTGCACCGCTCCTGGTTCTGCTGTCCCTACTTACTGTAACCTGTGTCCTTGTCCCCATGGGACTGCACAGATGATACAGCCTCTCACCCCAGCGCAAAGGGGCGGAAGATGCTTGAGAGCAGGGGTGGCAGGCACACCATGCCAGCCCAGCACTGCTGGATGCAGCTGCACCCCCTCCTCCACAACGCTGAGGGCAGGGAGCAAGGCTGGGTACCCCATGGCACAGAGCCAGGGCAGTGCCACCTTTCCCAGGACATCCCTGCTGTGCCACCAACCTGCTACTGAGATGTGGTAGGAGACGGACGCATCCCCGGCATCACAGATGAACTCCCCCGCATCCTGTGGCCGAGCACAGGGCAACACCAGACGGCACCGTGGCCCCTCCTGCTCCAGCACCAGGCTCTCACCCACCTCCACTTCCTCCCCGTCCTTGTACCAGTGCACTGAGGCTGCTGGGTGGGACAGCTGGCACCACAGCTCCACACGCTGCCCAGCCACATAGGTGTGGGAGGCTTCCTCATTTGAGCCGACGATTCTCACTGGTGCCTCTGCCAGGGGACACATAGGGGGTCTCAGCTGCAGTGCTAGGCAAGACACATGTGAGGACAGGTACTCTGCAGGCATCTCACCAGTCACGGTCACTCTGAAGCTGGCAGCATCATCACCAGCATCGCAGGTGTACACCCCCGAGTCGGACAGTGTAGCTGTGGGGATGTGCAGCCTCCGCAAGCACCCTTCTGAGCAGATGGCTAGGACCTCAGTTGGGACCACCGCCTTGCCATCCTTCAGCCACTGGACAGGAGCATCTGGGGGGGACACCTCACACTCCAGCAGCACTGGCAGCCCTGACAGTACCTCCCAGAGCTGCTGTGGCTCAGTCACTGGGGCAATACGGACCTGTGGGGCTGAGAGGACCAAGACCTTTTGTCACATGGCCCCTGTCCTACCTGCCCTGGGGCCAGAGGCTGGGGTCATCCCAGACCTGCAGCTCTGGTAGCTGAATGGTGAGGGAACACCAGCGCTGGGGTGTGAGGTAGTATAACCCATGGGCAGGTGTCATGGCTGTGCCCTGGTGTGTAGAGGGGCAGCATGGCACAGGGATCTGGTAGGACACAGAGCAGCTGACATGCTACTGCACAGAGCACCCTCCAGCCCAGGGACACAGGCAAGGAGCTGCTCATGAGGTGAGGGGCAGATGAGATGCTGCAGGTGCCAGAGGGACAACAGTGTGAGAAGGGACTTGGGGCAGAGGGATAAGGGGGAGAGGGCCACAGCCATGCATTGCACCCACCTGCCACAGTGACAGTGTAGAAGACAGAATCTCCACCGGCGTCACAGACAAACTCCCCCGTGTCCTGAGGCCGGGCGCAGGGCAGCACCAGACGGCACTGCAGCCCCTCCTGCTCCAGCACCAGGCTCTCACCCACCTCCACTTCCTCCCCATCCTTGTACCAGTGCACTGAGGCTGCTGGGTGGGACAGCTGGCACCACAGCTCCACACGCTGCCCGGCCACATAGGTGTGGGAGGCCTCCTCATTGGAACTGATGATCCTCACCGGTGCCTCTGCCAGGATAACGCAGGGCTCATTTCAGGATGTAAAGACCAGAGTGGGTGACACTGGCAGTCACAGCCCCTCATGGAGTGATGGCTTCACCAGCTCACTGTCTTTAAAGCTGGAAGGTACCACCTCATCCACATCCTTCATAGCACAAGCACAGGCTGCCCTGCCTGGGGATCCATCTTGTCTTCACCCATCCCACTCAGGAAGAGTACCTGGCTTCAAGCTGTCTGTAAATCACTGCCATGGCCATGACTTTGCTCTCGTAGTACCTGTCCTGCTCTGCCCTGGGACAGAGCTGAGGAATATGGAAGGAGGATGCAGGTAGGCAAGTGTCTCATTAGTAAGCCCCAGCGCTACTACTTGCAGTCTATGGTGTCAGCACCAGCCCCTGTGGCTGCTCTACCAGAGGGTGCCCACCCCTCTACCTATCTGCCTGTTTTAGAGGCCAAGTTATAGTCATAGAATGCCTTGGGTTGGAAGGGGCCTCTAAAGGTTACCACAGGTATCACAGGGTGTCAGGGATTGTAAGGGACCTTGGAGCTCTTCGAGTCCAACCCCCCTGCCAGAGCAGGATCATATAACCTAGCAAAGGTTGTCTAGTCCCAGATGGTGCTGTCTTGGCTCAGCCTTGGCATTTGCTGATGCTGTGGCCCTGGTGTGTGGCTCACTTGTGGCCAGCAGACCCATCCCTCCAGCTCAGAGAGACCCAGGACCCCATTCCAGATCACAGTTCTCGCTAAGCACCACCGTTAATGGGTTAGACATGCAATGTGTGACACTGCTTACATCTGGATGACTTCAGTCAGATCTCTAAAGGCAGAGGCGCTCCCAGCACAAGCTTTAGATGACCAGCTCTCCTCTCTCCTGGGAGAAGGTCAGGATATGGCCCTTGCCCACAGCAGCCAACGCTATCTGCCTGGCTATGCATACTGCAGCAGGCCATAGGGGGCCTGGACTCTGCCATGATCCTCATCCAGACTGCAGCTCCAGCATGGGGTGTGGGGCACAGCCGGCACCAGAGCATGCTGGCAGCTGAACAGCAATCTGCCCTTCTAATGACCCACATCTGCCTTGTGCTGGGCGTCCAGGCTGCAAACTTCCCAGACGGTTTCCAGCTGCAATGCCCAGGCTCAGCAGCACACCACAGCCCCGCAGCCCCGTGGAGTATGGGACTGGCATGGCTCCAGTTTGCAGCATTCGACCTGCCCCACGCTGAGCCTGCATCCGCCCAGCTCCCTGATCAAACGGTCAGCCACTGCCTGTCTCCCCAGGCCTACTAAAAGCAATCATGTTGGTGAAGTGCAGCTGGAGATGTTGAGTGGCACTGAAGTGAGGAGGGGATGGTATGCCAGCCCTTGGTGGGCAGCGCCACTCTGACACTGGCCCTGAGGGAGCTCCAGTGCTCGGCAGCTGCTGGAAAACCCAGAAGCATGTGGGGATGGCTGAGCTTAAGGAAGGCATGCTGCAGTGGCCCGTGGGGGATAGCTGGAATGCCTTGGGGAAACCCAAGCATGCCTCACCAACACTGACTGCAGCAGCCAGCCCAGCACTTGCGCCAGAGAGATGCCAGCATGAGCCTTCTGGCACCCACCCCCAAAGCTGCTGGTGACACTGATCGCCAAATCTTGATCAAACCGAGCCAGCATCTCTAAGACCCGTCTGCCAAAGTAATGCAAAGCTACTCAGATGAAAGACTGATGATGTTCCTTGCTCCCACCCTAGAGAACCTGAGCTGTCCATGCCACTCACCTCTGCAGGGCAGCGATGCCTTTTGCCTTTGCCCAAAGCCCACACTGTCTTCCCCACTGGCAATTTTTGGCTTTATGATGCTAAAACTCTTCCTTTCTTCCCTCTTCCAACAGTCACCACTTCGCTGACTCTTCTGCCATCTCTTATCACTCATCCCATCTTCACTCCCACATCCTCTGCCATCAGCTTTGGCTCTTTGCCATATATTAACACCGTGGAGAGGCTTTACAGCTGGGGTCATGGAGCCTTTTAACCAGGCTTTGGCTCTGGCCCCAGTTGCCTTCCTGTGATTGTGTGATTGTGGGTTTCAAGGCAAGCGAAGGGAAGTTTTTCACTCACTTTCAGTTTTCATTACCCTCTGCCAGCTGACAACACCAGCAGATGCTCCACGGCTGGGGCAGCTGCTGCGGGACATTGTCCCACCCCTTGCTCACACCCAGCAAATACTGCCCAATTGTCAGTATCCATGCAATTGCTAATTTTCAGGCTAACAATTAACACCATCTGTTACAGTAATATCTGACTACAAGTCACCCCACACCAGGTGCTGGGCCCACTATTTTGAGGACCTTAGAGGAGGGCTAGGTTACTGGCCATGGCAGAGGTCTGGCAAACACCCTGGCATCGAGGTGCTGGGTGCCTTTAGGTGCTTGAGCATTTCAGATAAGCAGAACGAGCTGGTCCTCCTTGCCAGTCTGTTCGTGTGGTTCTATGCACCAGAGCTGCTGCAAAGACTCCGATCGACCAACTGACCTGCTGGTGAGGACCTGGCAAGAGCATCTCCGATGAGCATGCCCAGGACAGCAAATGATAATGACTTTGGAAGTGACACATGCTATGGCATCCTACACAACCAAAGAAAGCCTCCTGAGATGTAACCCTGCTAGCTCACTGCATCACACCCACCTGCCACAGTGACAGTGTAGAAGACAGAATCTCCACCAGCATCGCAGACAAACTCTCCTGCATCCTTTGGCCGAGCACAGGGCAGCACCAGACGGCACCGTGGCCCCTCCTGCTCCAGCACCAGGCTCTCACCCACCTCCACTTCCTCCCCATCCTTGTACCAGTGCACTGAGGCTGCTGGGTGGGACAGCTGGCACCACAGCTCCACACGCTGCCCAGCCACGTAGGTGTGGGAGGCCTCCTCATTGGAACTGATGATCCTCACCGGTGCCTCTGCCAGGATAACGCAGGGCTCAGCATGGGCACCCGACTGACAGCAGATTTCAGCCCCATCATGGGGGCAAGAGGGGCAGGAGCACTGTCAGGTGGTAGGGCCCAGGCCCCACACATAGTCCCCAGCTCACCAGTCACAGTCACCACAAAGCTCATGGCATCATCCCCAGTGTCACAGGTGTATACGCCGGTATCTGAGGGACCCGCTGAGCGGAGAAGCAGCCTACGCACACAGCCCTCTGCTTGCACTGCAATAACGTCATCCAGAGGCACGGCCTTGCCGTCCTTCAGCCAGCGGACAGGGGCATCCAAGGAAGACACATGGCATTCCAGCATCACGGGCAGCCCTGCCTGCACCTCCCGAAGCCGCTCGCTCTCAGGCATCGGGGCAATATGGACCGGCGGGGCTGAGAGACATCATGGAGGGGTAAGAAGCATCCTCCAGCATGAGACCCCCTTCTGCCCTGCTCCTGGCAGGACCCCAGGGCAAGCACTCTGCTCACCTTGCACATGCAGCGTGGCTGAGTTCTGCACACCACCAGACATGAAGGTGACCTGGGTGCCGTTGTCAGTCAGCTGTGCTTCCCGGATCAGCAGTGAGTGCTCCATTTTGCAGTGCCTCACACTGTACCGACTGCCCACCTCCTTCTCCTCCTCACCCAGCCTGGCACCGTTGAGGAACCAGGTGCCGTGCACTGCAGCTGACAGCTCCAGAGAGAACCGTGCATCCTCACCGTCCTGCACCCACACATCCTGCAGACCCCTTTCCAGGAAAGCTGCTGGGGCTGGAGCACAGCTGGTCTCAGCCCTGGTGGCATCAGCCAACAGCATGCTGTGGCACGACATCCCAGCTGGGCCCTGAGGAGAGCCAGCTCCTAGGTCGGAGTCCCCAGCTCAGCACCCTCACCAAGATGCACGGAGCCGGGGAACTCCACAGGGCTGCTCTTGCCGTGCTCGTTGGCGGCGCAGACTCGGAAGCAGTAGCTGGCCTCGCGTGGCACACTGTCGCCCAGCACCCGCACACAGCCGGCCATGTCAGTGGCGAGGCACTGCACCCACTCACCCCCCACCACCTCCCGCCGCTCCAGCAGGTAATGGATGGGGGGGCGGAGATGGGCGTCGGGTGCTGGGCACCAGCTCAGCAGGGCTGCGTTGCTCTCGGACACACTCATCTCAGCTGCCACTGGCGCGCTCGGAGGGTCGTGCTTTACACCTGCAAGTCACCACCCATGTTGCCTGCTTGAGAACATCAGCGAGGCTCCTACTGAGGTGGCAGAAAGGCTGAGTGGGGCTGCACAGACTGTTCCTCTGGGGATTCTCTCTCTGATGGAGAGGATAGTTTTGCTTCCACATAGCGTGGTACTGGTTATGGGGGTTTGTGAGTGCCAGCAAGGTTGGGACCCTGGAGTTCTGCTAAGAGTCCCCTTCCTCAAAAAGCCACTGCAGCATCATGTCCCCAACACAACGGGTGCCCATGCCGCTCCCTGTGAACAGGCAGGATGGGGACACAGGACCCCTCTGAGCCTGGGACTTACACTTGATCCGAAGCTGGGAAGATGTCTGGGACTCCCCAACAGCAAAGGTGATGATGCCCGCATCCTGGCGGGTCACGTGCACTAGCACCAAGAGGTGCGTCCTGCCGAAGCTCTTCAGCACAGTGCAGGGTGACTCCCGCAGCTGCAGCCCGTCCCGGCTCCAGCAGGTCCCCTCCACTGCCTCCCGTGTCTCCACACAGAAAACTGCATTCTCCCCTTCCATCACATCCAGCTTCCGTGGCAGCCGCTTTGCAATCACCCCTACAGGAAGAGATGCATGAGGGCTGAGGGGGAATGTTGGGAAGCAGGGTCTGCTCCCTTGGGTAGGAGAGAGGAGAAGGAGGAGGTTGAGGAAGGTCAGCAACAGGCACCACAACCAAACAATGGAAAGGCAGGTACAGGGGGCAGTGGGGAGCCTAGAAAGGAGGGAGATAGGAAGGCAAATACATGCTGCTGAAGACCAGACCCCCACCTCGGACAGAGACCTCAGCGATGCTGCGCCCCTTGTCCTTCATCTGGCAGAGGTAGATACCGTCATCATCAGTGCGAGCATCGCGGATGGTCAGGCGCCGCAACACACCTCGCTCCTCCATCACATACTTGTGGCTGGGCTGCAGCTCCCTGTCCTCCAGGTACCAGGCAGTGGGGATGGTCTCCAGTGGCACCTGGCACTCCAGCACGGCATCCTCCCGCTCTGCCACCTCTACATCTGCCAGATGCACCTGGAACCGCAGCCGGTGCTCTGCCACCAGGAGAGACAGGCACTGAGGGCGTGCAAGGCACAACACCCACCAGCAGCCCTTTGTTCAGGGCATTCCCAGCTCACAAAGACCCCCGAGCCTTTGACCCTTATTTTCCCTCTCCTCTTCAGCCCACGTGGGATGGACACTGCCCCAGGAAGCATATCCCCCAGAGTGGGAGGAACAAAGGTACAGGCTGGGGAGGCCTAGTGATGCCCCCAGCATCTCAGCAGGGAGTTTTGGGGGATGCAGGAGCATGCATGCCAGCACACTCTGGCAGGTATCTCAGCAGAAGGGAGCAGTGAGATGCAGACAGGGGATGCACTAGGTGCCGAGTCACCCCAAACAGATGCTGTCCCCAGCTGGCAGGGTGGTTCTGGGGGATGGAGCTGCTGCCAGCACAAACACTTGGAGCTGTGCCCTGAAGGGCTGACTGCCAAAACCACTCAGCACTTCCAGGGGAATTTATCACCAAGGCACTGTCCCCCCTCACCACTCATGGCTGGACACCCAGAACCCTCCAGTGATGCTACCTCTCTGCAAGGCAAGAGGGGCACAAAGGGAGACACAGCTCCTTGGGGGAACCCAGAAGCCCCTGCTTCCAGCCTGCAGCTCTGTTTGGAGAAACCTGGGGTAACCTCAGCTGCGTGAAGGAGGAGGGAGCCCAGGGAAGCTGGGCTCACACACAGACACATCCCTGTCAGACAAAAAGCCCTGGACTCCCCCAGTGCCTGGCTGCCTCCAGCAATGATTGGTCATGCTCCTACCTTTCACCTGGAGGTGCACTGCACTGAGGGTCTGGCCAGCGGTGTTGGATGCAGTGCAGACATAGAGCCCCTGGTCCTGGGCTTTGCAATACAGCACCTTGAGGATGAAGAAGCCCTCCCGGTCCTCGTAGATGAGGTGCCTGCGGCCAGGGGCGAGGGGCTCACCATCCTTCTGCCAGACAATCTCTGGCTTGGGCTTGCCAGTAACATAGCAGCGAAACTTGGCGTGCTTCCCCACACTCACAGCAAACGCCTTGGCCCTTGGCACCCCAGCAAGCACTGCGCCATTAGGCACCCAGGTCTCCAGTCCTGCACACTGTCCCTCTGTGTGCCGCCGCCGCCGCTGCTGCCACTCCACCAGTGGCTTGGGGCCATCAGCACGAGAGCCATTGGGGAGCCCACCTGGTGTCACCTGGGGTTCGACCAGGAGCACGGCAGCAGCCAAGGCCTCCCAGGAGCCACTGCGTGCTCGGCACACATATACTCCCCCATCTGGAGGCCGGGCACCGAACAGCTTCAGGAAGTGCCAGTCCCCCGGCTCCTGCCCCACCATGAAGTGGCTGCTTTCAAAGAGGTCAGAGAGCTTGTGACCATCCTTCTCCCACTCCAGCACCGGGCATGGCTGCCCAGACACCCTGCAGGTGAACATCACATCCTCCCCCCAGCACACCCGTGTAGACAAGGGGGCAACAAGGAAGACAGGTGCCTCACTGTCCTTCTCCTTCTCCTTCTCCTCTTGGGGCTTCCCTGCCTCCACCTTGAGTGTGGTGGCAGCATAGGTCTCACCAACGCTGTTCTTGGCCCTGCAGACGTAGAGCCCGCTGTCCTGGGGGGTGGTGCAGGACACTAGCAGGCTGTAAAGGTCCCCCTTGGCCTCCACATGGAAGCGGCCCAAGGGCTTAATCGGAGTCTTGTCCTTCTCCCAGAGGATGCTTGGCCGGGGGTCACCCACGATCTGGCAGCTCAGGACCGCATCAGTGCCGCTTCGCACCGTGAAGGCACGTGGATAGGCCAGGAACCTGGGCGCTCCCCCGAACCCCTCCATCACCACCTCCCTGGGGTCACAGCAGGCAGCTGGCCAGAGCAGCAGTGGGGATCATCAGCCTGGGGGGATGCACAGGCCAATCTGGGTAGAGGCTCAGGCTTCAGCAAAGGAATCAGTGCAGAGCACCACCAGGAGGGACCAAGCGCCCGGGACAAGTGCCTGGAGCAAAGTCCCCAGCAGGCACTCCATGCTGCAAGAGCATCACCCTTGCTCTGAGCACCCCAGCCCCACTGGATATGCTTCTGTGTTAGTCCAAATCACCCATTTCCCATCCCAGTGGCAATAGAACAGGTGACAAAAGGCAGCTCTTTGCACCCTGAGGGGCCAGGGCACCCACAGCCTCACCCAGGGTGTCAGAGAGGACCCCAACTTTGGGGGAGGGGGATCCCTGCCTAGACGGGGAATGCGGGCAGCTGCTTGCTAGGGATAGGGGACAGCAGAGGCAGGATGGCCCCAGGCTGCCCCATCCCCACCCGCGGGGCATTCCTGCAGTATCGGGTGGTGGCAGAGCCACATTCCTGCAGCATCTGGGCTGGCTCAACAGGCAGGTGCTGAGACAGGGCTGTCGCAGGGGGGAGGGCACCCAGATGAGTACAGGAGCTTCCTCCCAGGCTCAGAGGGGCAGGGGGCACCCCTGCACACGGTGGTCACCCCACAGGGTTGTGCTCCGAGGCAAAGCGGGGCTCCCTTGGGAGCCAGGCCCTCCTTCAGAGTGTGGTTCCACAGTCAGGATCCAGCCCTGGGACACTGAAAGCCACTGGAAATAATCAGCCCCAGGGGGTAGAGGGGAGTCCAGAGAGATGGGTCTCCCTTTTGGAGGGCACTGCCTCTATCCCCAAAGCTGCGGGTAACCATGCCCATGACCAGGGGAAGGGGGGTGTCAGGGTGCTCCATGCTTCCCTTGGGTGAGTGCATCCCAGCCTCTGCCTGCACCCTGGCTGGGGTCTCACTTAGGCAGGGGTAAGAGAAGCAAAATTACTCCCTGAATGAGCCAGATGGGACAGTGAGAGAGGGCTGGTCCCCAAGGAGTGGCAGGGACCAGCGACAGCTTCTCTTCCCTGACCCCCACCTCCAGGACAGTGCATCCATTCAGGGCCACACACTCCCCTGACCCACAGGCCACCCTATGGCAGCTCCTGCAGACACACAGCCCTGGTGGCTTGGCCACCCCGCTGCCCACTTCAACCACCCCTGTCCCCAGTTGCCCTGCCTCCCCTGGATGTGTGCCCCACAGCCTAGTCCCCTGCCCCACGTACATACCTCAGTCTGCTGCCTCTCCCCAGTGTCTCCCAGTGTCGACACCCAAGTCCTGCTGCTTACCCCAGCTCCGCTCCCGGGTGTCAGCACGCAGGGACCAAACGTTACAAATGCCTGCAGCTGCTGTCCCCAAAAATACCCTCTGATGACACGTTGGGTTGATAAGACTGAGCCTGCTCCACTCAGTGCCCTGCTGAGGCAGGGCTGACCCACCCTATGTATAGCAGCCTGACAGGAGCCATCCAGCCCAGAGCAGGCAGGCAGGCAGTGCTCCACCTCCAGCGATCTGGGGTGCTGCAAACACGGCTGTGCATCAGTGCTGGGTCAGCCAGAGGCAGAAGGCAACAGGCTGTGTGGGGTACATGGCATGGGGTGCACAGTTTGGCATGCACAGTGTGGGATGTGTGACCTGGGACACCAGGCTGTAGTGGGATGAGACATGCTACGCAGGACATGCTGCACTGGATACTGCATGCGATGCCTGGTTGCAGGGGATGGGTTGTGCTGTGCAGGCCACATTATGTGGGATGCCAGACTGAAGGAGGAGAAGAGGGGGTGCAGATGCTGCCCACCACCCTGCTGGGCAGGAAGTGCTGCTGGATGGGGGACATCTGACACTGTCCCTGCAGGCAGAGGTGAGAGGAAGAGCAGGCCACTCTGGGTTTCCTTGCAGCCTGTGCCCTTGCTGCAGTTCCCAGGAGCCAGCCCATGGCCAGCCAGCCTGAACAGCACCCTAGGATCCTTCTCCTGGCACTGTTGTGGGATCTCCAAGTGGCCTGGCTCTGCCTCACCTTTTCTCTTAAAGAAGGAATTCTTCCCTGGCCCCAGGCAGTGCAGGGACCTCTTGCTTCCCCGTGCTTCATGTCCCAAGGATGTCACCAACCTCCAAGCTGCCCAGCTTGCTCTCCCCAGGATGCTGTCCTCACATCTCAGGTGCCCTGTGACCCTGGGGCATCACAGACATCCCCAGCAGGAGGGTGTTCAGCCTGCCACTTCCAATGCATCCCCCCACACCGTGGCCTTGGAGGGCTCCAGACCCCCTTAGCTCCCTGCCTAGGGAGGACCCCACCCTAGCAGGACCCCCTCCCTGTCCCTGCTGTGCACAGCTGCTGCCACCTCCCACTGTGCCCCCAGAAGCCTCAGATCTACAGATCCTTTACCATGTGAGCACCAAGCACTGGCAGCTGCAAAACAGCCAGGGTGCCCCCTCCATCCCCACCAGTGCAGAAAAAACATTTTGGCAGCACCTTGCCTACAGCCTGGCCTCCCCAGTACCACACACCCGCCAACCCCAGCAGCACCCATCTCACACACACCCCTGCCTGGGCGCCATCCTCCCCCAGACCACACTGTCCTTGCAGTCCTTGCATTCCAGACGTCTCAGCGCTTTTCCTGCCCAGAGATAATATTCACGGCTAGCAGACATTTGCGTCAGTGTCAGATAGGTCTCAATGCCACCCTACCCTAGGGGAAGTGCAGCGGGCAGACAGGCTGGGCAGGCAGGCAGGAGCCTGTGGCAGAGCCCCCTGAGCTGTCCCATAGTCATGCTGCTCCTCCTGCACCTGCTGCCTGCCATGCTGCCCACTGCTGCCCTAGCTGGCTGCACTGGGGCTGGTGCCGACCGGCAGCTCATCCTGGCCAAGGTGCGGGCTCGGGTTCTGGAGCATCTGAGCCCCCCCATTCTCCAGAAGGAGCCCCAAAAGGAAGCAAGGAGGGTGCACCGGAGAGATGTCCTTGAAAATGCTGAAATCAAGCCAGAGGAGATGGAGGACACCTCCCAGGTGATCATCTTCCCTTCCACAGGTAAGAATGCCCTGCTGGGATGGAAAGTGCAGAGGCGTGGAGTGGGGCTCGAGGCAACACAGATGCAGCAGGATGGAGGGGCTGCAGTGGCCACCTGTAGGAGAAAAGAGGGTAAGCCATGCTCGTGCATGGGCACGTGTGAGGTTTAGTGGAGAGCCAGGAGGTGGAAAGACATGGCAGGCAGGGGCAGGCACAGCAGCCTAGGACCCAGGAAGGGAGAGGGACAGGCAAGCACAAGAGGGTGCCAAGAGGCTGGGAAAGGCTGAGCCAGGCATGATGCAGAGAGATGGGGAGTACAGAGAAGTAGGCAGATGGGATAGGGTGAGGTGCTACAGAATGGGGCAGGATGCTGGGAAATGGGATGGGATATTAAGGGAAAGGGCAGGATGCTGTGGGATAAGGCAGGATGACCAGCTATAGGGCAGGACGCTGGGTGACTGGGCAGCAGTAATGGGGCTGAGCCCAGGGCTCAGCAGGGCTTGGCTGCAGGGCACAGTGTCGTGGCTGCTACATAGCACTAGACTAGCACTAATCAACTCTCCCACACCCTGCCACAGCTCATACTAGCCGCTGGGCACCCTGACAGCACCCTGGGGACCCCTGTAACATGCCACCTACCACCCCGCATTGAGGACCCTCCCTGGGTTTGGGTGCGCACCCTAAGCATCTTTTTTCCCCCCTGCAGACGTACCCTGTGAGCCCACGCAGCCAGACAAGCTGCTAGAGGAAGAAGGGATTTTCACTTACCTCTTCCAGCCCTCTGAGCACACCCTGAGCCGTGTGGTGACCTCTGCCCAGCTCTGGTTTTACACTGGCCCCTCAGCAGCCCCCAACCACTCGGCTCCCGATGTGCTGACCCTGTCACCACAGGGCCGCGTGCCGGTGACAGCCATGGCAGTGCAGACACCTGAGCACTGGACGGTGTTTCACCTTACCCCAGAGCTGCTGCCCCAGCTCTCACAGCCGCTCTTTGTGCTCTTGGTGCGCTGCCCTGGCTGCCCCTGCCTGGCTGAGTGGGACAAGATGCCCTTCTTGGTGGCCAACACCCAGGCAAAGGGCAGTGAGAGGGCTCGTCGCTCTGCTGTGCCCTGGTCCCCAGCTGCCCTGAGCCTGCTGCAGCGCCCATCTGAGGACCTGGCCACCCATACCAACTGCCGACGGGCTTCCCTCAACATCTCTTTTGAAGAGCTGGGCTGGGACAAGTGGATCGTGCATCCCAGCAGCTTCGTTTTCCACTACTGCCATGGGAGCTGTGCTGAGGGCCATGGGCTGAGCCATCGCCTGGGCGTGCAGCTCTGCTGTGCAGCCCTACCCGGGACCATGCGCTCCCTGCGTGTCCGCACCACCTCTGATGGTGGGTACTCCTTCAAGTATGAGACTGTGCCCAACATCCTGGCCCAGGACTGCACCTGTGTCTAGGGCATCCTACAGCCTGGCCCCGGACTGTGATACCACCTAGGAGTCGTCGTTCTGCCTGGGTATCCCCAACCCCATGCGACAGGGACCCTGGCAGAGGTGTTTGGCCTGTGCCACCCTCCCTTGCACAGGCTGGAGTTCCAGGCTGCCCCCAGGTTTTCGGTCCCAGCCCTGAGTAAGCCAGGGCATGGCAGGGCAGGGACAGGCACAGCACCTAGCAGTGGCAACAATCCCCTGCTGAAGCCAGCCTGGTGTCTGCAACCAGCTCAGCCCATTTCTTCCACCCGCTACCCCTCAGCAATTCTCCCCTCTCCCTCAAAAAAGACCAGGGTCCCTGCTCCTGCTGCAGCGTGCACAAACCTCCCCATGCTCCCAGGCAGGATCACACTGCTGCAGCAGGGACAGCGATGGGCTGTGCCAGGGTGAACCCATGCCAGATCCTGGCACTGGTGGCAGGACTGGTGGTATGCATGGCACTGCAAGAGAACCCTCTCCGTGCAGCAAAGCCTGCTGGAAAGCTTAATGGGATGAGCAAAATAAAGCTGTTCTTTTTATCAAAGCAGCCTGGAAACACCAGCTTCCACCAGAGGCAGCCACAGGAGGCAAGGTGGTTCTGTGTTGTGGATGTGAGCTCCCCGGGGGCTTTTGGATGGAGGAGGGAGAGGACAGGCAGGGGCTGCAAGAGGCATCCAGCTGCAACGAGGGGTCCCAAAGAGGGGACTGGGGTGTGCTGGCCAAAATCGGCATGGCGTGCCTGGGTTTGATCTGGCCCCGGGACAGGGAAGCACAGGGCAGGGCAGCATTCCTTATGCTCCCAGCTGTGGTGGGATGGGGAGGCACGGGGGCAGCAGCGGGATGGGGAGGCATGAGGAAGCTCCTCCGAGGGCCCCTTGCCAGGGGGGGATGTGGCCAGGGCAATCCTGCTCTGACAGGCTGACAGAGGCTGCCCTGGCTGCAGATGCCTCTGCATGGCAGGAACTACTGAGTCACCCAGGTAAGCGGGGAGGTCCCGGCCCAGCTGTGCAGGATTCCCTTCCCACCCCTTCCTCCCGAAGGACCAGATGCAGCAGTTCAGTACAAAACGTCTCCAGCTTTTACTAATACAGATACAAGAAAAACCCCAAAAACCAAAAAACCCCAACCAAACCCCACAACAAACCCAACAAGAAAAAACAGCGTGACAATAGTTTCTGAGTAAAAAAACAACGCTACAAAAATCCCAGTGTGACCCAGGCTGAGATGATGAGAAATGCCCCCCTGGCTCCCAGCCAAGCCCAGCTCAGGGCACCACAACCCCCCCCCCACTGTGGAACCAGGATCTGGTCCTGTGCAGAGGGTCCTGGGCCCTCAGCCAGAGCAGGAGGGGATGGGCTTTGGTCCAAGGGCAGCCAGGCGGGAGCAGGACAGAGGTGGCAGGAAGGACAGCCCCTGACCTCTGCACAGACATTTCCCAGCAGGCCAGTCCCACAGCTCACAACTCTGTACCAGGATGCTACGTAGCATGGCCCTGTTGGCCAAACTGGTGCCTTCTGACAGTGGCACCACCATGACCCCTTGTGCCCACCACACACACACTTCAAGCACCCTGCCCTGTGGTTCTGCCCAGCCAGATGGAATCCCAGGCTCAGCTCCCCAAAATCCCCATTCTGCAGGGCAAATACCAGCATCACCGGCATGGCCTCCATATGCACAACGCCATCAGGCACAGAAGGGCCTGGCGAAGTTTAAGATGCTGTGGGAAACAGGTGCAGGCAGAGGACAATGGGGTGAACCAGGAGACAGGTGGGCGCAGGCCTAGAGCAGAGATCAAGAGCAGAGTATAAAAAAGCCAGGGTGCACACACTGACGAATTTATAAAAACGTACAAAAATAAGATACTCCCTTTTTGAAAATTAATATGTCCCCCAAGGCCCCCATCCCTGCCACTGGCCACTGAGACAGGGCTGCCCAGCCAGCCCCACTGGGCAGGTGCATGGCACCCTCTGTCCCATACTCCTGGCAGGCTGCCCGTCCCATGGTGGCAGCAGCAGCCGCTCCAGCAGACACCGCTGTTGTCCCTGGTGGCACTCACAACCCTGTGGGGAGAGAAAGAGGCAGGTTAGCACCCACCCTGGGGGAACAGCAACCCCTCCCCACCTGAGCCCAAGGGCAGCCCCTCATACCCTCACCCCAGTCAGACAGATCTGTCCCCCTCCCAGCTCACCCGTGGTCCTGTTGCAGGAAGCAGTCCCCTTCTCGTGGGCGAGGTTGAGGCGGTTCTGCTCGGCCACAATGCCATTGGCCTCAGGGCTGCTGCTGCGGGCAGGGCTGGGGGTCCGTGGTGGGGGCTGGAGGTGGAAGGCCACCTCCAGGTGCTCCTGGGCCAGGCGCAGGTGCTCATGCAGCCAGTCCAGCTCATGCGCTGGGGGAGTCCCGGCCACGGCAAAGCGCCCCGCTACCTGTGCCAGGCTCTCCCAGTAGTCCAGCTTGCCATCAGGCAGCGGGGCTCGCAGAGGCTCCTTCTTCAGCGAATGGCTTTATTGGGGTACTGTGGTGCGGGGCTGCCACTGGCCGGGGGTGGGTTCCTGTTGGGCTCACTCAGGGCGTCCCGGATATGCCCCACACCAAGGTGCACAAGCTTGCAGAGGTTGAGGAAGAGGCAGAGGCCACTGACAGCGTACATGACGAGGAGGAAGATGGTCTTCTCGGTGGGGCGGGAGACAAAGCAGTCGACAGTGTGCAGGCAGGGGCTGCGGCTGCAGACATAGGAGAGGCTTACCTCAAAGAGGTACAGCAGGTATTGCCCAAAGAGGAAAGCCATCTCCAGCAGTGAGCGGCACAGCAAGTGCAGGATGTAGGCGCGCATCAGCCCATCCTGCTTGATTCGTCACCGGCCATCATGCTTCTCTCCGCCCTCTGGGCTCTTTTCCTTCTCCACCTCGATCTCCTCAAAGATCATGGGGTCTTCTTCGTTATCATCCTCTGCCTCCTCGTAGTCCCGCCCAGCTCCCCAGCGCACCACCGGCATGCATGCCAGCCAGGCTGCCGGTGGCTGGCGCCGCAAGGACTCGGGCATGCGGGCAATGCGGTGCATGGCAAAGCCCAGGTAGAAGACTGATGGTGTAGCCACCATGATGATCTGGAAGATCCAGAAGTGGACGTGGGAGAGTGGGGCAAAGGCGTCATAGCAGATGTTCTCACAGCCGGGCTGCTGCGTGTTGCAGACAAACTTGCTCTGCTCGTTGTAGTAGATGGACTCTCCCCCCACGGCTGTCAGCACAATGCGGAACACAATGAGAATGGTCAGCCAGGTCTTGTCCACGAAAGTTGAGTGGTTGTTGATCTCCTCCAGGAGCCGTGTCAGGAAACTCCAGCTCATCCTGGCCAAGCAGTTGGCTCAAACCCTGCAGGGAAGGGCAGGCAAGCAAACAGGCATTGAGCAATCCTCCATGCACCTCATCAGATCCCCCCAAACCACCAGCCTCCATCACAGCCCTGTCCCTCTGATGTCCCTTCCCCTAAGCACTGACATCCCTTCCCTTACCCATCAGGTCCACAAACACAGCCCTTCATGGGCACCTGCATCCCCTGCCCAGTGCCTCCTTGCTGTGCTCCTGTCCACATCCTGCTCCTGCCCTGCTACCAGCCAGGTGAGTAGAGGGGACCCAGGGAGCAGGGAAAAGGCTGAGATGTCCCTGTGCCCTGCAGGACACGTATGGGGAAAGAGTCAGCACAGCCACAACCAGGGCAAACACAGCACAGGGCAGCACCAGCTGGGGAGGTGAGGGGACAGGCAGGGGACAAACACAGCCTCATTTGCTCCTGGTGCCAAACAGCCATCTGCTACCTGTTCCTGGGCAGGTCCACAACCAGTGCCACACCCTGCACTAGCACCCACACCCTCCCACAGGCCCCTGTAGGAAGACAACAATGTGGGCAGTACTCTGGCCCACTGCAGCTGCCAGCCCCAAGCGCTGGCCAAGAGTTCTCTGAGAAGGATCCCCCACCACATGCCAAGACAGGTCCTCTGCAACCTGCAGAGTTCTCCTTTAACAGCCATGAGAGATGCGACATCACTCTGCCACAACAAACTTCTGTGCTGTGCCCTCCCTCCTGTTAGGCTCCTACCCCCAATCCTTATGAGCCCCCAAAGTCTGCAGTGGCTGATGCTATGAGCACCCTCAACCTAATGGCAAGTGCTGGCAGGGGCAGCAGAGCAGAAGAGTGATGGTAAGGGGCAGCATGGGGTAGCCAAGGAATTACACAAAGTCTTGGAGAAGCAGCTGACACTGGAGGTCAGGGAGGAAATTACAATTGTGTCGCAGCTCCTTGTCAATGGAGAAGTGGCAAGAGGTGACACCACATTGCCACCCCTCGTTTCAGCAGCTTGTGCATGAGCTGATGCAAGCGTAGCAGGTGGCAGGACTGCCTGGGACAAGCAGAGGGGATGTCTTCCCACAGAGACCCCAGTCTCCCTCATGCTTTGCATGACCTCCAGCCAGCCCTGTCCTATCACCTCCAGCCAGGGCATGTCCCTGTGGACAATGGCTCCTGCTGTACAAATGTCACTACTGTCCAGAATGAGAGTATCTTTCTGGCTTAACTCAGCCTGCTGCCTGAGCAACCTCACATAAACAGAAAAGCCTCTCCCAACAAGAGCACCCATGTAGGGGACACACTCTGGCAGATGGCCTGCTGCTCAGCAAAGCCTGCTGAGTTGCAGGAGGTGGCACTGGCTGGCACCAGGAACCCAAACCCAGCCCAGAAGTGCCACCATCCTCCCATGGTCAAGCACCCTGCAAGGTCTCACTGCTGTCCCATCTTCCCTGTGAGAGGCTTTCTTCCCCAGGACCCCACAGGAAGGCAGATGCTTTGTGCCTGCCTTTTTAGCCCATGCCTGGCAGCAGCACACCACCCTGGCCCCAGGGTGAGGGGCTGGGGCAGGGAACCAGGCAGGAGGGCAGCCCCAGGAGCTGGCAAGCCCAAGGAGAGCAGAAGTACACACTTGGGCATTGCCTTGGTGGCCAGGAAGAGGTGACACAGGGATGGACCACAGAGTGGGTCAGAAGCTGCAGTCGACACGGCCAGAATGCCCCCTGCCTGGGGCAGGGTCCCCCCGCGGCAGATAGCCCGAGCCCAGCTCTTTGCCGAGTGGACCAAGCCACCCACCGTCTCCTGGCCACGCCGCGAGTCAGGACCATCACCACGTGCAGCGGCCAGGCCCCACACGTACACCTACATCTCCAACCGTACCGATCCCAGGTCTCCCTGCCTGGGATCCCCAGGTCCCTTCGCCCCAGCCTGCCCTGCCCAGGGACCTCATCTCCCTAACCCACATGAGGCTCCCTACGCCCCAGCCCACCCCGCGGCTCGCCAGCCCCTGCCCACCCTGGGACCCCTGTCCCACTGATCCTGGCAAGCTCACGCTGGGACCCACCGACCCCTGTCAGCTTGGGGACCCATCCCCCCAAAACCATCCTTCCCGGGATCCCCAGCTCCACCGACACCAGTCCACCAGAGACCTGCGGTGCCCAGCTTACCGCACACGCCCGAGGCTTTCACCCCCCGCCTCCAGCCCCCAGCCCTCCTGGGGTACCGACGCCGGCCCCCGCCCCATCGACCGGCGCTCCCCCCAAGCCCCTGGCTCCCCGGCCCCACTCACGGCGCGCCGGGACTCCCGCCGGCAGCGGTGGGCAAAGCGGCGGGGCGGGCGCGCCACCGCCTCCCGCCGAACAAAGGGGCCCGGGGCTGCCCGGCCCCGCGCCTGCCCGCCGGTGCGCACCGACCGCTCCGCACCGATCGGCGGCCGCGCCACTTGGCGCGGAGCTCCCGTCCTGTCCAGGTCAGGCTAGGCCGGTCCCGCTCAGCCGCCGGGCGGGGCGCTACCGCTGCCGTCCCCGGCGCCGGCCCCCTCCCCTCAGGGAAGGCTCAGGGGGCCGCACAGGGCTGCGGGCGGGGGCCAGCCCCGGCCGAAACTCACCCCAGCATCGCGTCTGTCGATGACATCAGCCGCGGCAAACCCCCTTTTCCAGACAACGGTCGAGAACCACCCGTCGCCGGGAGGCTGCTCCTGGCCCCGGCAGCCCCATCCAGCCCGCCATGGGCCGCATCTCCCGCTCCAATCTTTGTCCCCAGGGAGCAAGTTGGCTCCTGGGATGCGGCCCCTGCCGAGGTGCGAGGCTGAAGCTTCCTCCTCATTGCAGGGAAACGCTCCAAACCGTTGGTGCAGCAGCAGCCTCGGGGGCTCTGGCTCGGACCACGGAGTGGTCAGGGTTGAGCAGCACCTTCCAAAGGAGCACTGATGAGCCTGGCCGCAAGGGAGAGGAGGGAGACAGCGCTTTGGCGATAAGAGCCTCCTGCACAATAACCTCCTGTCCCCATAGAATCATAGATTTGTCAGGGTTGGAAGGGACCTTAAAGATCATCTGGTTCCAACCCCCCTGCCAATGGAGGGACACCTCCCACTAGATCAGGTTGCTCAGAGCCCCATCCAGCCCGGTCTTAAAAATCTCCAAGGACTGGGCTTCCACCACCTCTTCGGGCAACCCATTCCAGTGTATCACCACCCTCATGGTGAAGAAATTCTTCCTAATGTCTAACCTGAATCATCCTATCTCTAGTTTTAATCCATGCCATCTCCTTCTATCACTGCCTGACAGTCTAAAAAGTCTTCCCCTCCCAGTGAAAAGAAAGAGAGGATGGAAGAAAGGAGAGACCTGGTGGCACCAGAGGAGAGGTGGCCCCAGACATGGTGGGAACATGGAGCAAAATGTACCTGTGGTGGGAATGTGCTTCAAATCTTTTGAAGCTGGTGCTGTTTGTCATGCCTCAGGCCACATCCCTGCAGCAGGACCACATGGAGCATGCAGCACCTCTAGATGTACCCTTAGAGAGTCACCACTGCTCATCTTGGGTAATAGCACTGCTCTTCCGAGGTCAAATCAGCAGTGGCTTTGAGTCACTACCCTGGAGCCATGAGCTGTCCCTCCACCAGAGCACCCCAGTCACTCATTTTCTGCACTCCTAAAACTGTCTTGGGGCAGGGGGTGTTGTCAGGGCTGAGTCACAACCACTCTGGGCCAACCACACCCATGACATCCTGGGTAGAGCACCCTGTCCTTGTGGTCTTGTGTAGGGACAGGGGGGGATGTCAGGCAGCTTTGTGCAACCAGAATAGCTGCATGGAAGCCGGTGTCTGAGTAAGCTCATGAAATGCTGACTCTCCCTGCTGAAACACGTGCTCCCTCCCACAACAGGGTTTCCATGAGCAGGCACTGATGGGTGCAGCACCTCCGCCCACCTCCTGCAGGCAGTGCTGGGGTCTGGATGCAGGAGGGCTGAGGTCAAGCAGCTAGGGCAAGGAGCAGAGTGGGAAGTGTGGGCACCACAGCTGGTAAAGTTTTGGGTTTTCTGTGCCTACTGAGTAACAGCAGCCCTGCAGCTTCCCCTGTTGCTTCCCGAAGTCAGCAAGAACCACAGCGGTGCTGCCCCAGTGCCCACACAGCCTGGGAACAGGCTTGGTGCTCTTGCATGGCTGGGCAACTGGAGGCCTTCAGAGAAGCCTGCTGCACCCCAGCATGAGCACAAGAGAAAGAGGGAAAGGGCCTTGCTTGGGCCTGTATTTCTCAGTCTTTCCTTCCACCCTGCTGATGGATAGGTCCTTCCTTCCCAGGTGACAGCTTCAGTCATGGAGAGCTGCAGCAGAAGGAAGGTAGTTTGCCCTGGCCTTGAAGAAATACTTTGTTGAATCCCACCACACACAACTGTGGCATTAACGTTTCTGGAAGTGGAAATGTGTGTTGCAGATCCAGCAACAGATGCTCTAGAAGCAATCCCTGGGCACAGTCTTCATCCCAGGCCAGGAACCACAGGAAGAGGTGGATGCAGGGAAGCAGCAAGCTGAGCACAGAAACTGAAGTTTTTTAAAGGCTGCAGGGAAGTGTTCATGGCAGGGAGCGAGCCTGGGACTACAGCCAGGTGACACCCACAGTGTGGCACAGAAAGGTGGGAGCAGAGCAGGGGGCTTCTGGCACAAAGGCCACTTCCTAGTGGCCTGGGGGGGACCTGCAGGGAAGAGCAAAAGGCACACATCCTTTGTGCAACCTCGTGCTTTGGCCAGGCAGTTCAAGTGGCTTGGGGTTCTCTTTCCCCTCAGTCACCACTAGTTTTCAAGCACTCCCAGGTCTCACCTTAAGCCTGGCTTCACCCCCAGGCAGCTGAACAGTTTGGCAGAGGTAAGGGACCTACATGACCTTTTGACTTAGGTGCTCAGTGATTTAAGAACAAATCCCTGTAGCAGCCTCACATTAAATGGGACAATATGACCCACTGAGGCACTGCAAACTGAAGTTATTGCACACAGAATGAAGCCACCTGTTGGGCTGGGGCCAGATACAGCTGCTGCAGCAGCAGCATTTTTGCACAGCACAGCTCAGACCATGCCTCAGGAGGCCAGGCCCAGAGGCTGTTGGACACCCCTGTGGATAGGCATTACCATGCTTGCCAGCATCCAGCCATTGGCATCACAGCCCTCCCTTTTCCCCTTCACAGTGCCCTGTGTGTCCCCAGGCTCTGCCTTCATCTTGAGCTTGCAACACCCAAACACCTGCGGACATAGCACCCTTTCAGCCTGAGGCAGAGAACATACCCAGGGAAAGGAAGGCAGCAGGCAAAGAGTGTTACCCACCCTCATCCCTTCCCACATCAGCTGAGGCTGACAGAGCCTAGGCCAATCATGGGCAGGAAGCATGTGCAAGAACAGGAACCTTACAGGGTTTGGTTCAGACATGAGCTTTGCAGAGGAAACAGGATCACCGTCACCAACCACAAAACCAGGATCAACCTCAGACTACTAAGTCTGCGGGGCAGAGCCCCAAGCTGAAGAGAGTGTGTGGAGCATGGCAGGATGGCTGCACAGCCCGCCAAGAGTGAGGGGAGCCAGTAATCAAGGAGATACGGCTGAGAGGGAGTGTAAGCACAGGGATATGGAGACATTTCTAGGACAAACGCTACAGCTCAGGAGGAATGAGGCAAGAGCTCCCACAAGCAGCCCCTGCTCAGCCACAGACCTGGGATGGAGGCACCTCTAGGACTCTCCTGATGGGCACTGCCTCTGCTGCCAGACACAGGGTGCCAGGCATGGGACCCAGCCTGGCTCTCAGAAGCAGCCTCCATTCCTGCTCTGATCCATAGGGTAGGATGGGTTAGGCCCTGCTATGACTGCCTCTGTTCTAGGGAACAGTGGCAGTGCAGCAGATGGCAAAGCTGAGCACCCCAGCTGTATTTGCTGCAGGGCAACACGGACCCTGCCTGGCTGGCACTTGGCAGAGGGGCAAGGAAGGAATGATCCAGAGTCGAGGAAGCCAGCTCCACCCTTCCCAAGCAGGGCCACAGGCAGCATGCATCCTCAGCAGCAAACACATTCTTCCCTGATTAAACAACTCATCTGGCACTGGTACAGGGAGCAGACGGTTCTATTAGGGACTGTTTGTCCTGATACAGGACAGCTCCACAACTAGCTTAATAACCTTCTGATAACAGGCAGAGGCACGCTTCATCTCAGAAACACAAAGGGCAATGACCGTCACCTATAACACAGGTCAAGAGAAGGCTAAGATGGATTCCAAATAAAGTCCCCTTCCCTTTTCCCACTGCTTGATTATGTAGCACAGTGGCGGGTACATGGCCCAGCCTCTGCTCACCTCCCTTCTGCTGAGGTCTCCTTCCCAGTTCCTGGGTGCTGACTTCTGCCAGCACCCCAGTACCATGTGTGGCATCCAAGCCCAGCTTGTGCTGGCTGTTTGTCCTTTGCTAGCCAAGCTGGAAGCAGCTCACAGGGAGGGGGTTTACATGGCACCATGTCATTGTTCTGTAAGCTGGATAAGGAGTACTGGCATCTGCAGGAGGAATAAAGCTGACCAGGCAGGTCCACAAACCACAGGGAATATGTGCCCTTTGCTGCTACATCTCCAGTCCTCTGGAGACAAGGCCAGCAGGAATATTCTGCTAGAAAGTAAATGACCCATGCCTCCAGTCACCCAGTTTGATTAGAAACAAGGCTTCATTAGTTCAACATAAAGCAAGGGTGCTGACAGCTAACCCACAGACTACGTATGCTCAAGGCAGTACTGCTTCAGAGGGCAGAGACACAGAGTAGGAAGCACTGAAATAGCCAGAGTTGTGACTGAAGCATCATCTTCATTGATGAGCTGAGCAGCAAAGTAAGGCAAGGCTGGTATGTGCCCATGGAAGAGCGGTGGCAGCTCTAGCGTCATGTCAATGGCCAGCCTGAACCCTGAGACCACATCTGCCTGGAGCCTGCCTCTAGAGCCCTATGGCCACTACAGGTCTGGGCATCCCTCCAGCTACACACACCTCAAGAAGAGCCTGCTCCAGGCAAATACAGTCAGAGAAATGCTGAGATTCAGACCAGCCTTACTCCATGCTGGAGCTAAGCTCATCCGGGAAAGGAGAGGGCAAAGAAAATCGGAGTGTCTAAGCTCAGCTGGGGGACTGCATGTTCAGGGCTATGAGAGGCAGAAGACAGCTGCAGCTAGTTCAACAGATGTCACACTTTCCTGCAAACTGCAGGTTCTCCTATGCAGTCCCTGTTCCTGCACAGCTGTCAACCGGGGCTACCTGCAGTGCTGGAGTGGAGGAGCATGTTGGGGAAGCCTTTGCACACACACAGCGGATGCAATGAGACCAGTTATCCTATCACTCTACCTAGGTGAGGAGTCCCAGAGCAAGGTCTTCGTGATCATGAATTAACCACAAAGCAGTTAATCTAGTAATGATCAGAACAAAACCCTAAGGAAAAACAAAGCAAGTGTTTCATGAAGAGACAGGTTGTGGCTTTGGTGGGAGATTCTCTGTCAGTGGCCAGGGGAAGGCAGAAAAACAGGAAGCTGTTAACAGGACCAAGAGGCTAGTGCTGAGCTGAGGGCATAGACCTGCAAAAGAGACATGGCAAGAAGCAGAAGCAAATGTGTATTCACTTCTTCTGCAGTAAATACTGGGAAGAGCTTGAGAAGGGCACTGAAACCTCTAGTTATGTCAGTCCACACTTTGTCAGACTCCTCAACACAGACCCAGACACAGACACGGCAGAGCAAAGATGCAGTTTGGCTAAGATGGAAAAAGCAAGCTCCAGGGATAGGTTTTCTCAGGGGACCAGCTTATGCAGAAGTGACATCGGTGAGCTTGTCCAATAACTTCAATTTTGACTCTTACCCTTTGTGAAAAACACAGCTATAGAAGATGGAGACAGAACTTACACAAGCTCCTAAAGGGCATGATGAAAACAGGAAACCCTTACTGGTCTTTACTGGCTCAGCTGTCTCTGACTCCTTCCCCTGGACAAAGTGCTAGGTGCTGGCAGCGCTTCCACTGAGTTCACTCCTGCTTGTGGTCTGAGATTGCTCCAAAGGAGCAGAGCACAGCAGCCATATGTCCATTTAAGAAGGTAGAAAGTGGAACGCATTGTGACATCTGCCTCCAGACAGTATAGAACTTGTCAATCAAGTTTATTGAAGTCTAGATAAAAATATTGGCCACTGTGGGCCTTCAGCAACTCAACTGCTTCTGGAAGTGACAGGAGGAAGTCTAATTGTACAGAGATTCCACGAAAGCATCTGACAGTGCACTCTGAGGTGGCCTTTAGACTGCTCCAGAATACGGAAACTGAACTTCCCCTTCTCCTAACGCTATGAGGATGGCATGGCTGAGTTTGAGCAGGAAAGGAAATTTTATGTCACCTGTCCAGGCGATACTGGAGCTGTGGGACACAGTCATGACTGTGTTCTAGATTACAGAAACGTAAGCCACAGGCACCAACTTTGGGTACGAGGAAATTTTGGAGGTCATAGAGAGCTGCCATACTCAGTATCCAAAGAAAACAGGCATCAGGTCACTAAATGACACATACATGTCTTTAAAGAAATCAAGATCACCTTGACATAAAATAGAGGTTTTGTCACTAAGGATTCAGCTGTGGGAAAACTTGCCCTGAAACTGTGGGTTAAACACTCCTAGAACAACAGAGACATTGCTCTGGGAAAAGCAGACATCAGTAAACATCCCTGCTTGGGCCCACCCTTAATGTAACAGGTCCATGTCCGCTCACCCCCCAGGGAGTTTCAGCTGCATTGAAACATGACATACAGCATCTGCACTTGCTTTTCACTGGGTGGGGTGCAGAGACCCTGCGACAGAGCAAGCCCAGGCCAGGCAGCAACATTTTTTGAGCTGTATTTAACTCTGTGCAAGAGAGGTTGAGACAAGGTAAAGCCTGGTATGGGGAAGAACCTAGGGTCAGGTACTCCCACCTCCATGGCAGCAACAGCTCCTGTCAGAGGCATGCCTCTGAGGGCCTGTACAGCTCGTAAGCAACTTGCTGGGGATAGAAGCCCACAGGATGCTCACCTGAGAGCAACTGTCACAGGAGAACAACACAACCAGTACCTCTTGTCAGTCTAATCCTATCTGGGCCTTGTTTCTTGGTGGCTGCTTGGGAGCCAGGCAGGTGGAGATTAGTCTAGCAACTCATCAGCACCTACCCTGAACAGGATGGGGAGAATGGCTTGAGCCCTGTGAGATACTGGGGAACCCTTAAGGCTGCTGCAAAGCCAGTATGCAAGACCTTACAAAGACATTACAGCAGCGCAAGGGGATGAAACAAGGAAAATGTGACAATTTAATAAATATAAGCTTTTATTATAATAGAAAATAGTAAAACTCATGTTAAAATAGACTCTTGCTTTTGGACTGCTCAGAAAAGCCTAAGCCTCACTTTTACGTCCCAGTGCCCACCAGGGTCCTGACCCCTGAGTGATGAGCAACATGTTTCCATGGTAAGAGCCTCATAGCTCCTCCCTCTCCAGTGACAGTGAAAGACTACAGCAGCAGACTGAGCCATGCCCTGCCAGGCAGGCAGATAAGGTGTCTCTGTGGGTTTATTAGAACAACATACCTCATCCCCTTGTGCAGTCAGGCTCCTGTGTGAAGCAGGCAGCTTTAGGGAAGCCATAGACAAGAGGGAGTTGGAGGAAAAGAATAAGAAAAAAAAATCATTGACAGATAAAGGCAGCTGTTCTTAGACAGCTAGGAAGGTAGCAAATACACCAGCTAGAGAGACCCAACTGCTTGCCTAGTACCACTGCATGTGTCACCGAACATGCTCTGGCCTGGCTCCCCTCTTCCTTTAGTGACACTCCATATGACTCTGAAGGAGATGAGGAGACAGTGCCAAGATAAAACTCTGAGTAGCTTAAGCAGTATTGCAGAGAATACCCTCCACCTCTTCCTTCCATGGCCATAGCCCAGTGCAAGTGAGTGACTGTAAAGTCTGGACCATCGTGTGCTCCCGTCCTTCTCACCAGAAAGGACCAGGGACAAGAGTAGAGTAGAAAGCAGAGGCCACAGGACAGCAAGGTCAGATGGGAGCAGGAGACACTTGTGCACTATTGCCAGCACAGCAGCACTCTTGATTCCAAGTCCCGCCTGCTTACAGACAGCAAGGTCACTCCAGTCCCTCATACATGGCCGTCTGTAGCTCAATCGAGAACATTTCCTCCCAGGGCTCACGGATCCACTCCACCAGCTCTACCAGGAGCTCAGGGCATTCTGTGCGGATGTGCCAAGTGCTCTCCACCTTCAGCACCTGGGATGGACAAAAAAGAGGGAGGTGGATAATCAGAACCTTGTCTATTTCCCAGTACAACTGCCAGCGTACAACTGCCAGCTCCTCACAGTTCCTAAGTGACATCCCTCTCTGCTACCAGCCGAGGAAGTGTCCCTGCATGACTTCTGTACAGCAGCAATTCACCATGATCCCCTGCCTCTGTGGTGCAAAGCCCTAGGTTAGGATGGGAGATGACAGCCTCAAGACACTCTTGTCAGGAATGGGATCTAAGCAGAATCCAGCCTCCAGCATCTTGTGTGCCCCATGACCACCTCCTGGTTACCTCATCATAAAGCATCAGCTTGATGTCACATGGACAGAGACGATAGGTTATGACATTGCTAATACTGCTGATCGGCTGCTTCTCCTTCAACTGGATGTTGCTCCTAGGAGGCATTTCTGCCTCATGGTCTTCATCCAAGGAGGGCTGCACCTGCCACTGGTGATTTTCCTCCAGCAGAAACAGCATGCTTCGGGTGCTCAGCAGGGTCACAGGGAAAGCAGATGCCCCTAAAAGGATATGAGGGAATAGGAGATGCTTTGCCGAGAGCCTGAGTCACCACAGAACCAGCTTTGCTTTCCTTTCCTCCCCGAGGGAAATCCTTTCCAGCAACAGTAACTGTGTGAACAGCCTTATCTAGCTTCCTGGCTGAAGAGGAGGAGCAGGGTAGCTAAATGTGGCTGGGCTTGAACAGCTTATCCAAGCTCATTGCAGGAGCAGGCATATGAAAGACCACCGCCCAGCAAATCTTGTCCAGCCTGTGTCCTCATGTGAGGCAGGAAATGACTCTTGAGTCCTCTGACCTCTTAAACAACACTTTACTACTCTGTAGTTAAAAGTTGGCAGCTCCAGCTAAAAGGCTGCCTTTTTTGGCCTCAACTTGTCTGGCTGCAGATATCTGGTAGTTGGAACAGAGAGCTCACATATGAAGTTTAGTACCAAGTTGGGATGAGTCTTAAGTATGTTGGGAAGCAAAGTAGTTTTGATAACTGTAGGGAGCACATGTATCATCCAGCTGATTTCAGTGGACGCAACTGAAAAAACTCTAGAACTTGTGGGTAATAGGGAACCCCTGGAACCAAACTGGCTGAAGTCACAAGGGATCACAAGCCTCTAAACTGCTGAAGCAGTACGCTGCTTTTCTCCTCACATCTCACTCTTGGGAATTAATAGGAATATCAGAAATGGGATGTTTAATTAGACATGTTTACTTGACAATGTGGCCCCAGCTGGAACTGTGTCCACTTTTTTGCACCATAATCTAGAAAAGGAGAAAACTATCGTGTATAAAAAATGCACTTTAAGTTCCTCCTCCCAGAGGTTATTTGTTCAGCCTGAGGAGACCAATAAACATATTTCCCACACATTCCTTCTGATTCTCATTCTCTCATACCTCCCCAATAGCAAACAAGGGTGCAAGAGCAGTAACAAACTGGTAAGAAAGTGATTAACAGCTAGGTTGCTTTTTAGAGTGTCCTGAGCTAAGATGACACTGGAATTGTTCAATGAAGACACAAATCCCTGGTTTAGCACATCTGGCACTCAGCAAGCCCTGGAACAGAACTGGAACAGGAACTGGATCCTAGAACAGGAGCTCCTGCTCCTGTCCTACTGTTTCAGGTTCCAGACACCTGCTTCTGTTTTCCCAAACCAAGGAACCTTTCAGCTCCTCACACAAACCAGCTGTGTGTATGACCCCTCAGCTTTCCCTCTGCTCAGGGCAATGATCCAACCTTTACATAATCTCCAGCTTCTCAGAAACCATTCTGAGTTGTCACCAAACCTGGTGTACACGACCAGCTGCTCCCTATAGCCTGGGCTTTCATGCAGAAAAGGGCTGGCTCACTGGATATACAGGAAGAAGCACGCTGCTAATCTACACATTTCAACACTAGAAAGAGCCCTCACACATACCCCTGCCCCATCTTGCTGCTGCACCCATGGCCCAGCTATTTTCCCACAGTTTGTACACTAAAAACACAAGTATGTAAGCAGACAGCACAAGGTGTGGGACACCTGGCCACTGAGATCTCCTGTACCTTGGATCAGGTAGGCCAGTAGGTAGAAGAAACAAGTGTCATCTGCAGCTGCAGAATCTGTGGTCTTGGAGTCCAACAGAGGCCTAGGGGAGATACAACAGCAGCCTGATCAAGGAAGTACTCTGTTTCCAGTCCAGGTTTGCTGTGAGATAGCTACTGTTAAATGTCCTCTTGGAAAAGGGAGTAAGAGAGGGACCCATCTATTCCTGATGTTGTGAAATTCCCCTCTCTCCTGTCACTCAGGCTACCGCTTTGCCAGCCAGAAGCCATATGCTTCCTGCAAAGGAGAAGGCTGCCCTATGCCCAACTCTTTTCCTCCCTTCATTATGTTCTGCTCAGGCTCCTCCATAAGAGCTGGAGTTGCCCTGCTTGGCTCAGTCCATGACACCCCTTTCCCTGCTTGCCACTTGTGCAGCAGGCATCTGAGCCAGCTGCCTTAAACCTGTAACATAGGCCTGGCCACCACCCCAGTGATGCATTCTCTTGCGCTGCCCTGTTTTGATAACCCTGTCATGGTTTCCAGGCACTGCTGGATAAGCAGACATCCTCTTTATCTGAAATCCCAATCTCTCTGAGGCTGCTCTTACCATAACCAATGTTGTGGATTCATTTCCACAGTGGGTATTTCCTTCACCTTACTCCTGTGCTTTGCAGGCAGCTCTTGCATGAGATCTAAAGAGAGGGAGAAGGTAAACGTCTTTTATTGCAAGCCAAGGGCAGCTCAGGATGATTCTCTAGTCTACAGAGAGGCACTGGAAGTTATGATGCCAGTGGGGTTCTCCCCCAAATTTTTTCTGAGCTGTCAAGAAGTGAATGTCCAGCATAAATTCAACTACAGCTCTCCTGGCCAATCTCCAAGAGCAAATCTTCCAAAAGCCTCTCCCCACCCTGGCCCCCACTACAGCTCTACTCTTACATGTCAGTGTCTGCAGGAACTGGTCACAGCAGCTTCGGTTCCGGATCAGTAGATTGTAGGAGGCTTTTGGGTTTTCAAACTCCATTCGCAAACTCTGGTGGCAGAGTCCCACTTCCAGATGGGAAATATCAGACAGGCAATGAGAGTCAGTCTTCTTCAGCCAGTCTGCAGGTTGTCCCCTAATCACAGAGCACAGCCCTCAGCTGCAGCAGGCTGCCCCATCTCCTTTCCTCCATCAGATTGCAACAGCGGGGTTCCCAGAAGAGCCTTTGCATGTCGCCACACCTCCAGGGTAAGGCTAGCACAGGCTGGCACTATCCAGCACCCACAGCCTTGCTGCATGGTCTCACCTGCCACCATTCTCCTTACCTGATAGCCCCAGTGACTTCCAGCACATAAATCTTGAGATCAGAGGCAACCAGGATTGAGAGGAACTCTTCTTGTCGGCCAAACTTCACCATGACCACCTAGAGCACAGACATGGTGGGTCGTAGCATTGGCCTGCCCCTTACAGCTCACCCATGGAAAGGACTGACTCAAACACACTTCAGCTCTCTTCACACCCCACAGTCTCTGGGATGCGACCCCAGTGCAGTACTTGCAGGGTGGCATGAAAGACAGCTAAGGAGCTGTAAGAGTGGTGCTGCAGGGACTCACCTTGAGGAAGCACTGAAACTCCTCAGCGTTCTCCTCAAAAACCTCCATATCCAGGTACAGCTTCAGGCGATGATCCACAGAATGGAAGTCCCTTGTGTTCAGGATGTCATTTACAGCTGAAGAGAGCAAAGGGTAGGATTGACACTCTGCCCACTGACCAGATGCTGCCCGAGCATGCAGGCTGACACCAAGGCAGCAGTGTCACCCCCTCTGCACACCTGCTTCCACCAAGTCTCTCCTCAAGACAAAGGGCCAAAGCCAAGGCTTTCTAGGCCCAGGCCACAGGTCTCAAAGTGGAGACATGAGGGGACTCCATCACTCCCAACACTTGCTTTTTCAGATATATGAAGTTTTGGTCTAGCCCATCTCTAACCTATGCACAGCTGTTTAGTCACAGGAGGATGTTGATTTGCTGAGAGATCTGGCAGAAGGGCAATTCTTTATCACAAAGCCAGCAAGACATTTCTCATTTCAGCTGCTCTCAGCTCAGGTCAGCATTTTGAACTTGGACTTTGACTACAGGAAGGCTAAAGGGGACTGAGGAAGACACCAATAAAATGGCTTAAGAACATAATTAAGTTTGTCATGCAACTGCATGACCGAATAATTTATACACAATACTGACCGAGAGTACACACTTCCCAGCACAGTCTGTTCTCCCCCAGAAACACTAAACAACTTCTCAGCAAGAACTTCTTCATGGGCTCAGTTTTAAATTGGGACCTTGTGATCTGACCCAAAAGAAGGGAGTGCTTTATTTCTTACAGTTTTCAAGCATACAAGACTGAAAAATGGCAATCCTAAATGCTGCTCCTATATAACTCCTCATCAGAGGCACAGCAGTCTTGACAGGCTGGGGGAGATCTCTACAGATCAAGAAGCTCATGGGTTTGCTAGTCAGGACTAGGCTGTAGTTGCAGTAGAGTCACTTAGTGGCTGGACCAGATAACCTCCATAGCTCCTTTCCAGCTTCAGTTATTCCATACCTCATAAGCTTGAATGGAGAGGAATGAAAAACTCTGCTCAAAGGAGCCATGGTTGCTGCTGCCCATGCTTGATGACCCCTTCCCCATTAAACAGGAAGCAGTGCACCCTGCAAGCACCAGTGGTAAAGCCCAACACCAACCCGTGCACACCTCTAAACCGTGCAGAGTTCCTACATACTCACAGGGACTGAGATTCCACGTTTCTTCAGACTCTGAGTTCAAAGAGAGCTGGGAAGGAGTAGGCCCCCGAGAAACACTGTAACGGTAGCTGCCCACCAAGCTGCCCCCATTGGTGTCTGTGTGGCTGAGGGACAAGTACTGGTTCTTCATGCCCAGCTCCTTCTTCCCACAGCCGCCACTGGAAGTGCGGGAACTAAGATGGAGAGTGCCATCGTGCTCGCCACTCAGCTCTGGGGTCCTGGTGCTGTTGCTGGCATCCATCTCTGAGCTGTCCTCCTCGCCGATGTAGAACTTCCCACTCTCTCTGGCCAGGACAGGTGCTTCCTCTGGGCCCTCCTGCTGACTGCCTCCCTCCAGGATGGAGTCTGACAGGTCCTCACTCGTGCTATCAGGGCCAGGTAGCAAAGGTGTGCTGGAGTACACCTCTGAAGGCAGGATGACCACATGGTCACTGGAACAACTGGGACAGGCTATGGGCTCACCAGCTGCTGCAGCATCTGTGGAAAATTTTGTCAGGGATAAGGTAAAACCAGAACAGCTCTCCCCCAACAAGAATTTTTAAACTTTTTTTATTCTGCAGACCACAAAACATCCCTTTCAAAGCAGATGACGCTTACAGTCTGACGAGCAGCCTGTTGAGCACCTCCATTCAGAATCATGTCTTACACACCTCCCCTTGCAAATCCATAAGAAATTCTGGACCTGTGTCTATATCCACCTGAAATAGCTCTGCTCAGATTTAGGATGACCAGTATGTGCTGTAGTTGCAACCAAAGCTACATCAGGGCTTTGGCTCATGACTTTCCTCCACTTTGCTTCCACAAAGTGATCACATAGCCTTTGAAGCCAAGTTCATGACCAATCAGTCCAACCTTGCTTAGCCACCTCTATCCCCAGCTGGGTTTATCCTCCAGCCATCCAAGCCACAAGCACACCGTATGTCTTTTCCATCTGTCCTCATCCCTCCTGACCCTAATTCCTGATGCTTCACCCACACCACAGCAGACTCCCATCTGGACCTTGGGACTCCCAGTACCCTGGCTGTGGGGAGAAGGTGTCTCACGGTGGAAGAAAGCACTGCAGCCAGGACAGCACCTCTGCCCCTTGCTGCAGTACATCAGTCCCAGGATACATCATCAAATGAGCAGCATCTCCTGAACTAAGGCTGGGCACTCCCCACTTCAAAGTGAGCTTTGAAAAACTCAGAAATCAGAAAATGCCTATTCAGCACTAGCCAAGTCTCAGCCAAAATACCACATATACTTTCAGACATCCAGAGAAAAATGTGGACAAATGGGAAAGAGCACAAAGGAGACCAGCAAGAATAACTGTGTTGTATAAGATATGACTGACAAGTAAATTATCTAGGAAGTTGAGCTTATTTAGTCTAGAGGACAGAAGACAGGACTGATCACAGGGGGAGAACAATGGCCCTCAAATACAAAGAAAGGAAAAAATCATTCCTCATAAGGGAAGCAAGTGTGAGCTTAAGATCCCAGTCAGGGAGACTTATGTTAGGGCACCAGCTGCTTTACTGATGTCTAACAGCCAAAGTTTTACCTGAAATACTAGAGAAGATTCCCCAGAAGCCTCTGAAAGCAAAACCCCTTTAGGATAAATGAGCCTCTCTGGCAGAACTGACTGCAGTTTCAACAAGACAAGAGATTACATGATCTTTAATGCCTCTACCAAGCTTCATATTTCTGTGGACCATCCACAGTTTCCAGCACCCCAATGTTCTCCCAGACCCCAGGCCACCCACAACAGGGGTGCCATTTACTTAGCCTTAAAACAGTGGCTTACTGCTGCTAGCAAACAAGGCAGGGTCTTCCCAGTCCAAGGGCAGGTACATCCAACAACCGGTTTTAATTCCAGCACAGCCAAGGCACCATCCTCTCCTATACATTCCATGCTCTGTACCACAGCTGCCATTCTGGTGGTCTGCCTGCATATTAGCACACAGCATTTTTCTGGGTACTACATCCTACCTTGATCTGAGGCAACTAGGATCTCCAGGATTTTGGCATCTCCGACCTCTGAAGGATAAGGACCTTGCAGCCAGGAAGCCATGGACTGAGAAAACTCCTGCTTGCATTTCAGGCACTGGAGCTTTGTGGATCCCTTTTCCTGGTCCTGATTTCGCTGATTCTCCTCAACAGCTGGGGATAACACTTCAAGGACACACTAGAAGTAGCAGCACAGGGAAAAGATTTTTAGCAGGCAAATACAACTGTCCTAAATAAAAGCAAGCCTCTGGCATCAGCAAGTCTCCTCACATGCCTCATCACAGCATTTCAGAGTGCAAGGGGTGGTGGGCCATTTGCTAGCTAACAGAGGACCACAGTCAGTCTGTGCAAGACTTGCCAAGGGCATGGAGCTTCACTGCAAAAGCCCAAGAGAACCTGTTTTTGCAGGTCTGTGATTTTTATCTACATACTGACAGGCTCTCCTTGGAATTGGTCTCAAAGGTCCCATCTATTTGTGCCTTCTCTGTAACAATCTGTTTAAAAGTACTTAAATAACAGTACTTTGAAAA
>JANIJG010013178.1:0-55293 GCA_024611175.1 Megaceryle torquata | reverse complement strand
GGGGGGGGGGGGGGGGGGGGGGGGGGGGGGGGGGGGGGGGGGGGGGGGGGGGGGGGGGGGCTGGAGGGGTCGCGGCCGCCGAGCTGTTGGCGAGGGGCGGAGGAACCGGTGTGCGGGGGCTTGCGTTAGTGTAGGCACAGGCACAAACAGCTGATGTATATATATACACACACGTAGTGAATTCATATACTATGCCTAAAACGGTTTTATGTATTTGCCTTGTATATTTAAAACTTTAGAGTACAAATATGTATAAAACTAATGTTTTAGGCATATTTCAATTCCATGTATAACTCCTATATTCGATTTATTTATAAAAATAAATATTTACACAGGAATGTTTGTTTATGCTTATAATTTAGGTATTTCTGTATCACAGAATTATATCCTATTTATAGAAACAGAGAATCTAAATGTACAGATAAATATAGAATGTTGTGGAAAGATACCCAGAGAATCACAGAACGTTAGGGGTTGGAAGGGACCTCCCAAGATAATCGAGTTGATACAGAATATATAATGTTATATATAGTTCTATATCTAGGACTTAGAGGGAATATTACATATAGAATTTTTAAGAAATGTATGTTTCATGTGTATCTACTGTGTATCTGTGTAATGTTTTACATATACATATCATGTTTTATGTCTGTATGTTTTGTGTGTGCACATCCTTTTATATGCATTGTTCTTATATTTAATGCTATTTTGAAATATTTCATAGATACGCATGACAAGTACATAGAAAACAGTATTATACGTGAAAATACATATAAAATATAAATGTAGTTTATTAGGTGCATGCACTGATAGGTGTTAAGAGAAGGTCTTAGGTATTGAACATTAAAAATATGGGGTTTTTGCATTCATACCCATGCTGAGGGGGCACATCCTGCACAGCCAGGGATGCACTACCACTCATTTTGTAGAGGACACCTGGTATTCGGATTAGGACATTTCTGCCCTATGCTATGGTGTATACATCTCCATACACCGATTGTCCTCTTGCCAAGTCTCTGTTTACTTGGGGGTACCTTGTGTGGGATGGCCCATGGTGCTTCCTGTGGGCTTCTGGGGAAGTGGCTGCTGCAGGTGGCCGGTGGGAAGGGCCGGGTGGCTCTCAAGCTGCGGGGATGGGGACAGCGTTCATGGCCGAGGGCCGAAGAGAAGAGACACGGCGAGCGGGTGGCTGCGGGGCTGGGGGGAGGAACTGCCCTAATCTGGGTCGTGTTGCCAGCTGTTCCCCAGCTGCACTACCTGCTGCCATGGGACATGCATCAGCATCTGGTGCTTGCTAACGATGGTGTTATGTATTCACCCTCAAAAAGCCCTAATAAAAATGAGCACTCGGGGTGCGGGAAAGGCTGCGCGTGCAGATGCATCGCTGCCGGGGCTGCAGGCAGCGGGAGCTCTGCAGGTGGGAGAGCTGCAGGGTAGGCATCTCCTGATGCTGGCAGCTCCGCACCAGGAGTGCTGGCCACCCCTGGCCATGTCATCTCCATCTCCTGCCACAGCTCACCTGTCCAGCTGTTACATGGGGGTTGGCAGGAGGAAGAGTGAAAACCCACCAGTTAAAAGCTGCCACATCTGAAAGTTGCCCACAGCCTCTGGAGATGAGGCGTGGGAGAGCGTCAGTGAGCTGCTGTAGATACAGAAATTAAAATTCAAATATGAGGACACTGGGGCCAAAGTCTCCTCCTTCTGTCCATCCAATCCTCCCCTTTGGGGCAGTGGTCCCACCTTCCCTTATAAGCTGCACCAACTGTTTTTTGAGTGGCAGGGGATATTATTTAAGCTGCGAGAAGAGTGCTTTGAGCTGCAAAATCATCTTCGGTGGGTTTCTTCTTCAGTTTAAATGCCTCATGCCTTTGACACATGAGCATCTTCCAACATCATTGCTGCAGATGACACCACCCTCCACACTCCAGGAGACTCTGGAGCAGACTGAGTTTGCAGCACTGGAGCTGCTCACAGTGAGGCAACCTCCTAAAGCATCACCGAGCTCAGTGTGGCCCTGAAAGTCTGCAGCCACTTGTCACCCACATCCTACCCTCCAGGGTGGGTTAAGTTGGGGAGGTTCATGTCACTGAAAATATCTTCATCCTTTTAATGAGGATCACTCAGCAACTCTGAAGCACAGGTCAAGTTTGGTCTACAGAAGGGGATGGAGAGAGAAATGATTGCGGGGGAAGGCAGACTCAGGGACTGATTTGTCCTGTCTCTTTTCAGAGCTGTTGTGATCTGGGGTGACAACCCACAAGCACCATCAAACTCTCATGAGTGGCCAGGGAGCTGCCAGCAGTCTGCAGCAGGTGGGTGGCTGCTGGCTGGAAGCACCCCGTCAGACCGTGAGCAGGTGAGAGCCATGGATTCAACTGAACAGGGGGTGCATTAAAACCTCTGAAGATTTTAACATGGTGTGGCAGGAAAGCTGTTGCCATCATTGCTGCAGGACAGCCTGAATCCAAGCTAAAAAAAAAAATCTGATTGAAAAAAACAACAAAAACCTAAGGGTGAAGCGTGCTGTGTGGACACACAGGGTTAGCTGCGCTGGACCCACCTCAGGCACTGACATTTTAGAAATGGTGGCACAGATGGAAATCGGAGCTGCTGCTCCGGATGCACGGACCCTTTCCCTGGAGACAAAAATAGATCTGCTTGTGGCTAAGCCGCTCTTCTCCCACCCACCCAGCGCAATAGTGATGGTCTGCATGGAATGGGTCACAGAGGGGTGGCTTTTTTGAGGGCTTCTCCATCAAGCCTGTTTACACACCTGGGTATTGCAGGGCAGCAGCCTCTTTTATTTATTTAAGCCTTTTCTTAGCAGGTACCACAGGTTCTCAAACTTTCCCTCCAGTGTCTGCAGGCATGCAGAGGTTAATGAAGCGGGGACAAATCCATGCACATGCCTGGGAAGGTGCAGAGACTGGCAAGCAAGTCAGGCAGGGATGTGGGTTTTGTCCAAAGCTGGTACATCTGTAACCAATTGTGTCTCTGTGTTCGGGAATCAGCAGCAGAGGCATTAAAATCGGAGTGTTTAGCCATGAAAGGGAAATGTCCCCTTCCCTACAGCAGTGTTGTGGCTCTTGAGGGGCCTTGCTGCATCATGTCCATCCCAGCTGGCATTACCAGCTCTGTAGAAACTGATGGCCCAAGGTGCTTGTGCACATGCATGTTGTACAGACATCAAAGCAGCCTCTTGGGCCTCTTCCTGGAGCTCCTTCACACAACCCCACATCCTCAGCTTTAACTTCTCCAAGGCTGGGCTCCTCATGCCAAGGAATTAATTTTATCTCAGGACATGCAGGAATTGGGCAGGGTGGCTCTGCCATTGCCCACAACTGGTTGAAGCCAGGGGTAGTTTTGAAGTGCACAGTGTTGCAGGGAATAGCTGGGTACAGGACAACATTGCCAAGAGGCCACGGGGTGCATGTGGGAGTCAGCACAGTCCTGTGGCAGCAGTACAGCTGCTCTGTACGAGGGATGGTGATGACTTTATTCCAACAGCGTCTTGACTTCAACCTGTGTAGACTCAGGGTCAGCACATAGAGATACCATAGGGCAAAATTAATACTAGAAATCAGCTCTGGCAGTGAAAATGGGCACCGAGGCTGCAGGTGAAAGGTGCTGCATGGGGCAGGGCATAACAAAACCTGGTAGCTTTGGTTTACAGAAAAGCAACAGGTGCTTGGTTCTGACTCACTTGCATTCTCACAGGTAAGTGGTAGCACAATTATTATAGTCATTGTATCATCCATGTCTGCATCAAAGGATGCATTTCCCGCATGGGGATACAGCCAGCAACCCTCTTTCAGAGCAAACTCTGGGCAACAAACCCTCATTTGGCACATCTTACAGGATCCTGCCCACACCACAGACTCAGACCATCACAGATTTGCTCCCACCATCTGATGGGGAGAGACAAGGAGCCTGTTTTTAGCTGCAGCAGCCTGTGCTCTCAAACCTCAGAAGCAAACATATCCAGCTAATGGATATTTCCTTATGGAGACAGGTCTGGTAGCCTTCATGCCCCCATCATACCTAGCTGGGCATGCTGGTGGTTGAGTTAGTGTGCCGTGGCTCATGCTTCTGTGGGAGGGTTTGCAGTCTGGCAATGGCACATAGTGATGATGAAGGGCACATAACTTCAAGAATGGTGAGACATAGTGTGGCCCAAGTTTTATGTTTCTACACCTCTGTTCCCTGAAAGCAGCAACTCACTAAGCCAGAGGAAACATCAGAAATCATCTTGGCTTGCTGGCACCTGTGTTACAGGGATACTTCAGGGGAGATGGTTTTCTCCTGGGATTCTATTTCTTCTGTCTGAATGATCATAGGTGTCCTGTGGAGACTTATCTTTCCAAAAATTCAGTAGTTCTACTCTGAATCAGGCCTCCCTCTGGCCCCAGGCACAGGAGGGGACACTTCTGCCCCTGCCTGGCAGCCTTGTGGTGGATCATGGGTCCCTCAAGGCACCCAACAGTAAACCACTTTGTGATCCTCCCAGGAGAGAGACCTCACACAAACACCAATGACATAAATGCCTCTCACCACAGACTCCTGCCTGTGCATCACCAGAGCCAAGTCGCTGGTGAGCAGAGCACAGGTCTAGCAGCAGTAACAGCAGCACTCGGCGATGTACACTGCTCTCCTCCTGTTCAAAGTATTAGCTTGTGCAAATTCATCCTCATACCAGGCAGGTGAGTCTCATGACCCTTGCTCCACAGAGGGACAGAATGAATGATGTGATGAAGGGTGAATCAGGTCACAGCTGTGATGAAATCATAGCAGTTCCTGCCTGCCCATCCCATGACCATTAGACCTTATGTAGTCATCAAGGAGGTACCTGGCATCCAAGGAGGTGCAGGAGCCAGCCTCTCCTCTGGTGGTAAGTCATGCAGCCCCTGGGGAGGTGCTGGGCCGTGACTCCCCTTTGGAAGCAGGTTTCAGCACTGAATGCAACCAGGGAGTTGCAGGGTGCATCGTCCAATGACTTGCTCCCAGGAGCTGGCAGTATGAGACCACCCAGTTAAGAATGCTGAAAGGCCTTGTACTCCAGGCCCTGGGAGCAGCTCCTGGTCAGATTGGGGTGCCAAACTTTTTCTTTGTTGCCTTTGAAAGTCCCAAGCCTAAGATTTTAACCCTACGGAGGGGGTCTGGGCTGCTGATGTTGGGGTGTGAGGGGGCTGTTTGTGCAAATTGCTAGTGGGCTCTCAAGCCAGGACACTGGCCCCAAAGGCAGATTTGTTCTCGCCAGCTGCTGCTTGACCTTGGGTGAGATACTTGATCTCCCCAGGGAGAAGTCTGGTCCACAGAGAAACAGGAGCAGGGCAGAACAGCATCTCCTTGGGAACCAGAGGGAGAGGAACAACACAGTTTCCTGGGCAAATACCTGCAAGCAGGTTTGGTGTGAGAATAGAAGATATTTAAGAAAAGTAAAATGATGCCCTGACTTTATGTCAGTTAACAGAAATATACCCCTAAATGTGGGGTGATGTTGTTAGGACAGATAATAGAGAGGAGAAAACCGCAATAGTACTGGCAGTTCCCTGTGCACAAAAGACAAACAGCAGGGTGCTGTCGGGCAGCCAACCTCCACGTACATTGCATGCGATGGGCCATCCTGTCTTACCTCCTCCTTGTGCCATAGGTAGCTCTAAAGGAGAGAGGCAGGCAGCAAATTAATGTCAGAAAACTGATTAAAGAGAGGAGCAGCCCAAGGGACTTGTGTCTTGTCAAATTGGAAGTATATCTGGGAATTATTTCTTGTTTCTACCACATTGTGCACGATGTAGCTGAGAGCAGGCTTGGGGATTTGTTTTCATAGAAAATATGTATTTTCCATGTCCCAGGGTGTCTCTGCCTCCTGCTTGCTGGGTTAAGACCAGGCTTTTGCAGCCAGGAGTTGTTAATACTTGACATTCAGTTCTACAATGGAGAAGAGCGGGAGTTCAGAGCTGTGGTGGGCAAGCAGCCAGTGGTACCTGAACTGGCTGTGGTGACAGTCCTGCAGGACATTGTTTTCTCTGTGGGATGGTGAAGCAGCAAGCCAGGAGCTGGATCAGCTTCAGGGTCTCCCTGAGGTCCACGGTGGGGTGTGTGCTTCACTGCCAGTACTAGGGAAAGCAAAAGGCACTGAAAGGCACAGAGATCTGAGGGTATTGCATCTATGATTAAGTCAGCAGTGGGGTTGGCTTGGCCTGGCTGTGTAGTGCAGGTCATGGCTGACCTCCTAGAAAGATCAGTGAGCTCCTGTAATTACTCCAGGGACATCATGTAGTAGCCATGCTTTAATCTCTTCCATCTTTCTTGTGGCACATCATGGCTATGTCTCTTATAATGGCTCTGAAGTTTGTTGTTGGTGCTGCAGGGTTTTCTGTGGCTTTTGTGGCCCCCTGTGCAACAAGCATTGCTGTCTGGTTGCCCCCAGTCTCAGGAGATCCAGTTTGGTGACCCAAATTCTCCCTTTTTTGTTCTCTGGTTAACACCAGGTCTAACTTTTTGTAGCTTCCTTGCATCTTAATTTTCCTGTCTCCTAAAGGGATTTTGAGCCTTCAGAGGTGGAAGGATGGTGCAGTCCAAGGGCAGAGCCTGCTGCAGAGGACGGATGTCCCTGGAAGGGAAGGTAGGAACACAGATGGAGGGAATGGAATGTGAAATTCCTGTCCTTCCGTCCTTCCAGCAGAAGCCTGCAGAAGGCATCTGTTTCCATTGGGTGAAGAACCATCCCTGGACAGGGCAGTTTCAAAAGGTGAGAACTGTCCCCAGGTGAGTTCTGGAAAGGTGCCAGGGGGTTACAGCCCTGCCCATCAAACATGCTGCCTGCTCCAGGCCTCTGCTCAACACGATGTGGGAGAAACTCTGGAGGTAATCCCTTGCTGTTGTACCACATAGCACATCTACCCTTTCTCACAGGCTCTGAAAGTTGTTTAGTTGTTTTTTTCACTGGCCATTAAGCAAATCCTGATTTCATTGACATGCTATAGAAAACACTACAGGTGAAACAGCCTGGGAATTTCTTCCTGGCTGGATTTGAAGGTTCCCCTTAGCTGGCCTTCTTGTCCCTTACATGTTTCTAATACAGAACTACCTGTTTTACAGAGCAGCTCATTTTTCCAGATGTGAGAAAGCCCTGTCCTGCACCAGCAGCTGCTTCCCATGAAAGACAGAGCTTCAACAGCTTGGTCTCAATGAAAAGCCCACAGTAGTTTCTCAGGAGGCTTGTCTCTGTGTCTGTTGCAAGCTCCAGACTGGGTCACTCTATGTTTTGCTTACCTCAACACCACCCTGGCAGCATCAGTGGGATGCAGTGGACAGCACTGCCTGATGGGGCAGGCTGTGCAAAGGTGCTCCAAGGTGGCAGACTCTTGTGGGCAGCCAGTGCCCAGCACAGCCACAGGAGCTTGTCTCAAAGGGCAGCAGAGCAATTTGCTGCGTAAAAAACTCTGTAGAAGGAGGAGTGTGGTTATTAGAGAGTTCCGATCCTCCTCCCTGTTGGTAGGATACCCAACTTTTCCTAAACACAGCCTGTCCAGCTGCATTCCTGAAGCACGAATTCCTTGCCGGCATAGCTCACCCAGAGTGTGGCCGGGAATAAGCTTTAGCTTTGTGTGGGACCTTTCCCAAATACATCCTTAATTGAAGGGGGCCACTTGGCCCATGTGTTTGCACTTGGACCAGGAGAGAAGTATTGTAATTACTAGTCTTTTTGCCATTTTCTACCCAATGTCATCTACTCTTTATCCCTCAGGTCTATGACTTATAACAACTACCACTCTTTCAGCTTTGTTTTCTGTTTCTTGAACGTGATGCTGTGCATGTATCACTGCCCTCTGTTGGGCTGCACATCAGGCCAGGGTGGGTGCTGGTGAGAAGGGACACCCATGGAGCTGCCTTCTTGAGTTAATACAGCTGAGGCTTGTTTTTGTGCAGCTGGAGGTACTAATTTCTGTCTCTAAAACCACATAGCTGAGATTCAGCTGGCTACTCATAGCCACAAAGAATGCTTTTCTGGAAGGGCAGTCACCGGCTTTCTGATTTTTATCGTAAGTCTTGTGATAGCTGGCTTTCTTTTGACAGCACCAGTATCTGAAGCATGGTTTTGGGGTAAGAAGCTCAGCTTTCAGTTTAAACCCAGCACTGGGAGTTGCAAAGAGAAGCTGCAAAGTGACTTCTGAGCGTGCTCCCATGGCTCAAAAAATGCAAAATACCCTGTGCTTTGGTTAAAAGACAAAAAGGATTTTTTTTTTATTTTATTTTAAGGCTAAATTGTGTTCTTGAGTACTTGACACTGGCAATCCCAGGGAAAGATGCCAATGATCCAGGCCTTTTTGTTATGGAGAAGCTACCCATGATTTTGAGATCCAGGACTGCAGGGCTTTAAGTGTCCTGGAATAGGTGACAAATTCTTTCCTTCATTCCTAGGAAGTGCTGAGAAGGGCACAGCTGCAGTGATGAGCTCAGTGGACCACCTCTCATGGCCAGGACCTTTTAGAGGAGCAGGTAGGAGGCATCAGACCAGGCTGGCTGCTTTCCCTTGCTCTGCTCATCACTGTCTGTGGGCAATCTTAATGCCAGCACTCTTATTCTAAATACACACAAGTGAGATATTTTTATAACTCTTTTTTTTTTTTTTATGAACTGTTGCATGAAAGAGGAACATTTTCTATCAGACCTCCTGCTGAAGACCACTGCATATCTAAGCTTTTTCCTTCCAGTAGGTAACATGAGGATGTATCTTAGGAGCTTTGGCTTCATCTCTCTCAGGCTTGGTATTGCTCCAATGGAGGCAAAGACTTCATGGCTCAGCAACCACAGCTTTTAATCTGCTTTTTTGTGCTTCCCTGTGCTGTGTGCAGACATAATCATAGTGGTCAGTCCTTTCTTTCAACTTCCCCCCCTTGCTGCCTTGTGATGTTTACATGGTGTGTAGTGTTCTGCAAGTTTCACATAAACAGAAATAAAAATCAGTGTTGGTTTGCTTTATAAGAGTAACCCCTGGAGTCAACAGCCTTTCACTGCTTGTGACCTTTAACTCTCACACCAAGAAGTGACTTTACGGAAGAAATAAATATCAACTTAGGGTTCCCATGTGTCACACTGTTTTCACATGAAAGCATTAACAAACTAAATGCAGCACGGGAATGAAGCAGTAAAGCATCTGGGCTTTCTTGGCCAGGCACAGAGTAGAGTTTTTTCCAGGAATCAAGTGGATTTACAGAGAAAGTGCCGAGGAGTCACAGCAGCATCACTGTTATTACAAAGAGAGGATTTTTAGCACATGCTGTGCTAAAATGATGATGGGTGGCTAAGTGATGATGTAGTAGCCATCTTTAGGATCTTTTTGTCCTTCTGTAGGCAATGGGAGCCCAGCTCCTAGAATATACTGGAAAAGGGGAGGCAGACGAGAGAACAGCTGAAGTGTGATACTCTCAAAGGTGTTTTTCATCAGTCCAGGCTGGTAGCTTCAAGGAAAGGGCACAAAAGTGGTACCTGCAACAAGAGGAATGAATTCAGAGTTCAAGTCCATATTTCTCTGGCTTTGGCTATCACTTTTTCCAAGTTTTAGCTGTGAAAGTGGCAATCTTCTCCTTGTAAAACAGAAGGAAGATCTAAATAATACCAGATCTGTCTTTATAAATAGATCTAGTGGCTTGATTTTACATTTTAAATGTAATTAAACCTGCAGGAAATAAAGCAACTTGCTGCTTTGGAAATTTTCCCATTCAAAAGACAAGTCCCATCTCTTAATCAGGACTAATACTGCAATTACACAGCCTTGGGCCGAGATGCTCATCTCAACGCTTGGCTTACAGGCAGAGCATTTCTTTGCAGAATATCAGTGTTCCTTTCCCAAAAGTTGAGGTACAAGCCATGACAATCTCTCAAAGTCACAAAAAGGCCCATTTAATATGTTGGCAGAGGTTCAGGTATTTGGTGTTGATGGAAAAAATTTCTAATCCTTGCCATAGGAAAATGGGGATATGGGGCTGCAGGACTCTGAATAACTCAGCAAGCTCAGTGGAGTCATAATTTAGAAGAAGCTCAAGCAGGCCACCTGCATGGCTGGAACATCAATTTTGTATTTTTTATTGGCAAGAGCTCGTGCACATTAAGAGCCTTTCAGTTCTGCAGAATCTGTTAGGTGCTCTACTCAGACACTGCAAATCAGTCCTAAAGGTGGAAAAAGTTACCTATCATTCTTCCTTGGCTCATGGTAAGATATGTGAGCTGCCACATTACAGTTACGGGCCAGTTTAGGAGAAAATGTTGTCCCTCTGATACAAAATGCATCACCTGGCCCAGGGCAGAACCTTTCTTCTGGACTTTTTTGGCAGCTGAGGTGTATGATCGCCTGCATTTAACAAGTCCCTGCTCTGGAGGAGAGCTGCAGGAAGGCTGTGGCTCTGTGCTCTTCGTGTGTGTGCCAGCTGTGGGGTGATGCAATCTGCCTCCCCAGGCCCTAAATGAGGTCAGATTACTTTGCGTTTCACTGGAGTCAGAAGTGTGCTCGGGGACAGTTACTGTGGCTCACCTCACAGGCAGAAAATTATTAAATTTTAGTAATTAACTGCAAGAATGAGTCTGTCCCAGTCTGTTCTTTCAGTTGCAGCTCCCTGGTAGCAAAAGTTGCTTTTTCAGAGTTATATACTCTAATATGATTTTCCACCCATAATACATCAAAAAAAGAGGTGAGTCTTTCTAAGTTTGCATTTAATTTTAATGTTCTAACTATTCTAACTCACCAGGGGCTTTCCTAAACTAGCGGGACACAGTAGCTGTATCAACCTGGGAGTGCTAAATAGTTTCTGCTGCTGCTAGAACAGCTAATTTGGCACCTTCAGCTGCTGTTGGCAACTTTCCCACTGACATTAGTGGAACAGGTTTTGTTCTTAAATTTGCAGCCTGTGTCCCTAAGGAATACTCTAAAACTCTGTGGTAGTTCAAATGAGACTTTTTACTGGTGACTGCAGTGGGCTAATAGTCCTCTTCCTCCAGTCCTGGTGTCTGAAGGCAGAGCTGGTGGCTGAGAAAAAGAGTTTCCCAGCAGATACCATGCTGTTTATTGGAGGGTGCTGAGCACTGAGCAGAGTATTCTGACTTTTGAAGTGTGACCACTGTAAATATAACAGCTGGAACACAAGGAAGAAAAATGCTTCTAGATCCAAGTTTAGTGATCAGCTATTCCAGTGAGCATGAAACGTGTGTAAGAGATTATAGCATTCATCTTTCTGTTGAATATTCAACATGTGCTGCAACAAAATTAATTCCAGATACTACAATTGAGTTTAACTTAATGGAGAAAAAGCTTGGAAAGCTTTTTTTGGAAGCGGATGTGTTATGTATATCTATTTATATATCTATATCCATTATGGGAAGGACATTCGCTCTGGTGTGGGAGGATAATGTCATATGGGACCTAACAGAGACCTCATCATGTGTCTGTGGAAAATACATATTGTCTAAGGCAGTGTGTGTAGCGTAGGAGAATTAGGAATCCTTGAACAGGTGCCAGCTGATTAAACAGGTGAATTTTTAGATCACTGAGCTATTTGAAATGCAGAGATGCATCATAAGACAGTTACCTACCTTAAACTGCCAGAACTCGCCCTTTTCCTCCTGTTCTGAGGTGCTGCAGCTTACCTTGTACAAAGCTGCTATTGATTACCAAGTAGAAGAAATAGCCTTTGTCATCATGCTGAAGTCTAACTCCTCCAGCGAATTAGATCATTGTAGCAGTGTAGGCAATATACAACCCTGCAAGCCAGAACATAAATTTATTACTTTTCCCATAAAACTAATTTCACAATGTCTCTGTAACAAGGATTCCTGCTGTCTTTTGAATAGAGTGTTTAAATTGAAGGAAGAAAGAGAAGGTAATTCAACTTAAAATCTTCAGACCCAAGAGCAGTCCCAAACCATTTGTGTCATCACAGTTAGAAGCCACCTTATCTTTTGGTGTGGTTTCACTGTTGCTGAGAACTTACAAGAATGACTGATACCATGAGAACAGTTGATCCCTTTTTCACTCTTCCCTGGTGCTGGAATTTGTGCAAGGTTACATTAAAATGGAATTCTCAAGAAAAGTCAACTGGGGATACCACTCAACCCCTTTATCTTGATGGATCTTCAAAGCAAACCCCATCCAAATACCCAGCCTTATGTGGATATAAACAGAGATGCTCAGTACATCTCTGGGTCATCTTCCCTTCATGGTCAGAATGTATGATCATCAGCTGTTTCAGCAGCAGAAGCTGGGGTTAAAACAAGATGGCTTAAAGACTTGTAAGCCTCAAAGAAGGGACAAAATGCAAAGCACAGATGGATGCTATTTCCAGAGAGGAGGGGAGTGTGGGGAGGGTCAGTCATGCTCCCTGTTGATCCCCCTTCACTGAAGTGCATGGGGTATGGATGGATCTTTATGAGATGCCCTTGAGTAAAGACTTGAGGCTTTAGATGATGTGAGCTATGCCATGAATTTGTGCACCATTGCACAAAAGACAGTTCCTTCTAGAAAGAGGAACCCATTTTCCCTTCCGCTGGGGGTTGAAGTACAGAGGGCAGAGCATTACTGCACTGATTTGACTAAGCTGACATAATAGGCTTCAAATAAATGAGTCTGAGGCAGACAGTAATTGCAGTAACATGGGCTTAGTGGTGAAAATGCAGATCACCGCAGGTATGCCTCATCTGCAAAGGAGGACATTGTATCTTCCTCTGCTCGTTGCCACATAGGACTCCATTTTATAATTTACAATTATAGTTTGATTGGCATCTCAGACCAGAACCAACAGATGAAACAAAACCTGATAGCCCCACCCTGCTATTTAAAATAATATTCCAAATATATCTCCCTGTTTCTCAAGCATGGATGGCACAAAGGGCAGAAGAGGACATCGCCTCCCGCATTCTGACTCTGTCTCTTTCCCCCAGCTGCAGCCCAGTCATGTCCTGACTATCCCCACACTGTGCCTAAATATTTCTATTGTTAACAAAAGAAAGGAAAATGGACATCCTCTGTCAATAGGCAAAATATCTATCTGCAATGTTTCCATCAGGAAAAGGTTAAAATCAACTTTATGACATTTTTTCATGAAGTGTCTGCTTTCCAGGGAAACTCTGGGTTGAGAAACATTGAGTCTGCTGCTGTGGTGATACTACTTCATTGTGCCCCAGAAGGCAGGGTTTTTGTTTTTCTGCTTTTCTATCATTTTCCATAGGCTGTCCTTCTCAGCCACAGAAGGTCTTCTGTGGTGCACCAGCATCAATGACTCTCATAACTTACATTTTCCTTGTCTGGGAGGACAGACTTCAGTGCTTCCTGGGGGTTTTGATCTTTAGCAGTGGAATGGCCCACACAGTTGGCAGCATAAAGTGCATTAATTACAGGTTCCAGAACATTTGACAGTGATACAAAAAGTCAGCACTGGAGCTATGCCTCTTCACATGTAAACCTAATTTTCTGACCAACCACATGCACAGTTTTAATTTACTTTATCCTGTACAGGCTATCAGCAGCAGTCAGTCTGGTAGCAAGCTGTTGCTTTTTTCCCCTAGAAAAAACAACACAGAGATGATGTACAGGGTCAAGGCTGGGACAAACTAACCTGGTGTAAAGCACATTCAAAACAACATAAAAATGAGCCTGTAGATAAAAGCTTTAAGTGGAGCAACCTGATTCCTGCAATTAAACTGCCACAGTATCAGTCAGATCATTGATCTGGTTTGCTGGACTAACAGGGGAAGATAAAACCTCAAGTTGGCAGATATCAGAATTTTGGCCCAGACTTTAGTTCCTGGACTAATTTCCAGGACTAAAGAACATCTCTGAAGGCAGGAGCTCATCCAGTTACTGGCTGATTCCCTCTGCTGGGAATCGACAAAAGACAATGTTTTTACCAGTGAACCAGATGGACGTTTCTTCTCAGGAAACATTGTTGTGAACTTCAGAAGCATCATGCTATGTTCTATGTTCATCTCCCTGGCATGTTGGACAAAAATACTCTATCCATAATAACACAATAATTGGCTGTAATTTAACACATTAAGCAATCTGGCCTCAAAAGTCAGTACATGGAAGGATTTAGCTCCTAGTACAGGCAATTGTGGTGTGTGTTTTACTGGTGCAGGTAGTGCTAGAACTTCCCTCTCCTGAACAAAATACATTATTCCAAGCACACAATCAGCATGGGCCCACTGAGAATGGTGTTTGAAGCACAGGAGAATCCTGCTGGTCCTTCATTACATGTTCCAGCCAACTTCCTTTTTCCCCTCCTAGATAAAATGCCCTGCAGATCTAATGGTAGAATTTGGCTCTCAAAGTTAGAAAGCTCCAACTGTAGCCAAAGTAATATCCTAAAATAGAAAGAAAAACGAGAAACCAGAAATGTTGTTTTCCTCTTTCAAAAGTTTCAGTAGGAAGCTAGCAGTGAGAAACCGCTAAAATGGCTCTCTCCCAGCTACCTCTCCTGATCTGGTCACTGCCTGAAACACCCAAAAGATCCCTCATCCTAAAATCCAAAGGGACCTTGATTTCATGCCTATGACTCTGGTATCACTGGAAACCACCTTAAGGTAATTGAGCTCAGGATTGGTCTTTCTGTGTGAATCAGTTTTAGGGAAGCTGACAGCTACAAATCTTTGTGTTTTTGTTCTGATGAAAACAGCCTGAAAATCTAAATTTAACAGTTGATTTCACAATACTCAGTTTTGACTAAGTAAAATCACCTTTGAAAAATAGCTTGTAATAGGAATAGATATATTCTCTGGATACAAGAAAAGCAAACCAAAAAAGCAAAGAGGACAAATTTATCCTCATTCACAATTTAGATCACTTCTGATGGAAGCTTTCTACTCTCTGCTTGAGATCTTTGGATGAATAATGTGAGTAAAAATAATTTTAGTTAAAGAAGAGACTCATAATCCCTGACCCCATTTCAGAGGAAGATACAGGGCATATCTGTGGTGTTCAGGTCAAGGGAAATGTTGCCTGCAGATCGAATCTGTGACATGAATATTTTTTTCACATGAGGAAACCAAATAGAACATTTTTCCAAGATGAAGAAGACTTTTCTTCATGCACACAGTTATTCTGATTAATTTCTCCCTGTAGACAAGTTATCACTATCACCTCACAGTCACATTACTACACTTTAACAATGTAAAGAGACCATAAAGGGGGTGTAAATATAAATTACATTTAAGAATGCCGTAAATCACCTGCACATTATGAGATGATTTACTGTAAATGAGAGTGGTGTCTCTGTAGTGAAAACCTGCTCCCAAGAGTGACAAATGGCATCTTCTACTCAGCACTTTGCATTTGAAACCAGGTCTGCTTTCACATAAGCCAGGATGGATAGCAGAGAATGACCTGTGTCCTGCTCTTCCTTATGCTATGTGAGCAGTTCACCAACTTCCAGACATGAGAATTCATGGAGGAGAGGAAGATGTGCATGTGACCTTGGAAAAAGGATTTTTATTTGGGAACATCTTGAACCTTGGATACCAGCAGCATTCATCAGACCAACCCTTCAGAAAGAAGTCATTGCCCTTATAAACTGACTGCAGCAGAGACCAGTTGCTGTGAGAATTTACACAGAGGCTTTTATGATACAGTGTACCATACACAGCCCCCCCCACCCTGCCCAGGCAGGAGACATGCACCTTCTGTGGCTCAGGGCCTGCCTTTGGCAATGTCCTACTGATCCAGGGGGTGACAGAGGTGTCCTCTCTGCCTTTGTAGGTGCATATCTGCATGGACACCTCTGAAGAACCAGCTGGGAAATGGGTGCCAAAGGCACAATTATGGCCCAGGCTGCCCTGCTGGGCCAAGTCCTGGGTCCCCTGTCCTGTGTTCCTCAAGATGTTTCCCAGGCTGGTAGGACGCTTAAGCATCCAGAAAGAACAGATGCATCCTCATCTTGTACTTCCTTGGAGGTTGTTGTCCCCAGAGCCATCTGCTCACTCTGGTGGGGGATGACACCTGTGGTCTAGCACCCCTGTGAACCACTTCTCTCTGGAAAAGCTCCTCCTGCATCCGCCAGGTGAGCTGCTGGCGGAAGAGTTGGTGCTGCAACACTCGATGTCGATGTGGCAGGAAGCTGGGTGTGGCTGGATGAGCCACACTCATGGCAGAAGAATGTGATCTGCAAGGTAGCCTGTGGGCATGCTCAGCACTGTGTCGGCTGCACAGCTGGTGAGTTGCTCTGTCTGCCACGTGATGGATGAGCAGATGGTGTGGCATGTCACTGCTCTTCAGCTATTGGTCTATGTACCACCAGTAGTCCCATCCCTTCTTCCTGTGATCCATCCTGCCCCCTTATATCCCACTTCTACTTCAGGTAAGAGTCCAGTCCTCAAGACATAAACAGCAATAAAAATAACTTATAACTTTTATATTGTTCCTTGACCTCAACCGTGCCAGTCCCTTGGACCTTTGGTTCAGAACAGACTGCAGCTTCTTTAGTTTGCCTTGTGGCTGTCTTGACTCGAGTGCCAGCCTCCTAATCCTGCCTGGGCTCAGACCTAGCCCTACTCTTTTGTCTTGAATCTGCCTTGTTCTATTCATGCTTACCTAAGAGAAGATGGTATTTCTCTGTTGGGTCCTTGCTCCACAGGCTCAGGGTGTCTACCTTGGAGAACCCACAGGCTCAGGTCCAAGCTCCAGCCACTGACAGCCTCAGGCTGCCATGGACTGCCTCTTTAGAGCTTGGGAGTCTGGAGACACTTGACAGCAGAGCTGTTGTTTTAGGTATTTTTCAGGTCGTGTTGCCTACTCCTTGTGCTAAAGCTGCAGCTTCATTCCCCTAAGCAGTCTGAAGTGAGGCTGTTAGTGAAAATTTAGAAACATAATACCCGATGAGAGTCCCCTCATGGTAGAAGAGGTTTTGTTAACAAAGGCCAGCGCATCGGCTGCAGTTAATCAGGTCAGCAGCAGTTTAGCATCAGCGAGGCTTTGCTGATTTGCAAACGCAGAGGATTTGGCCTCAGTGCCCAGTCTATATTATTTTACAGCAGATAATGAATGCAGCATGTCATGCTTGCTTTTCCTACCCTTCTCTGAAGCTGCAGTGTTACTGACCTGAAAACATTTTCCCACTATTAAACTTTCAGTAAGGACGTAAGTCCTTTTTAAGATGCTGAACGCTTCTCTGTGTGGGAACAGCTCTGCTGTACCAAGAGGAGGTGTGATCTTGACTTATGGGATAGAGATTCCTTGTGGCACTGACTCATTCACTGTATGTTTGTGCTCATTTTCACATCTTCCTCCTGATCCTGTTTTAGGTTGCATTTCCATTACTCCTCCACCCTGGGGGAGGAATCCTCAGCCAACACATCTCTAACCTGGAAACCACAAAGGATGAAAAGACCTTTCATAGCAGTAATGATGCCATTTTCCTCTCCTCTGCAGCTGCATTTCGGAAACAAAAGATCAGGAGGCAACATTGCCACCCACAAGCAGAACTTGCATCTCTGCAGCCATTGGGGACTGGTGCAAATGGGCCTAATGCAGATGCCAGAGAACGTACTACCTATTGACATCAGGGAACAACAAGAACTGAAACTATAATCTAATATAGGATGAAAACAATGCTTATTTTTGCATATTTAGCAAGGATAGGCTCAGGCCATGAGCTGTGAATAATCTTTGCCCACACCCTAACATTTTTGTAATGAGCTGTTTGGATCAATCTATTGTAAATAATATGGAATGTCTGCAAAATAAGGCAGTGGATGCACTTCCATTTTGTTCCACCTACTAGATACCCATAGCTATGCACGTATTCTACCTTCAGTGTCCATGAAAGATTCCCCATAAAACGGAAGGGAAGACGTGGAAGGATATCTGGTAGTTTGGTGAGCCTGTTGTTTAACACAAAGTGTGTAAGAAGAGGTTGAAGGCTGTGCACCGATGACCTCTTGTTACTACAGTGTATTTCTAGGCCAGTTTTATCTGTGCACTTCTGGGCTGAAGTGATCCTTGGGTCTTGCTTTTCCAGCACAGATAGCACTTTTGAGCAGGCATAGGGTAGGTGATTGACATCAGACAGAAGGCCTGATTTCATCAAGGCTTTGGCATGCCACTTGCTGGAAAATCTATTCTGATAAATGCCATCCAGTGTTATTAAATGTGGTACTGAAAGGTAAACTAAGTTCCTGCCAGGGAACTGCCACTCTGGACTTGTTTGCTCTCTGCTCGTACAGGCAGGCCTGATGTTAGTTATTGATGGGAAAAGGTCAGTGGGACTAGGAGGGGTCTGGCTTTAACTTCTGAAAACTCCAGCCACATAGCAGTGGTGTAATCCTGTAAGCATAGTATGTAAAAATCCAGCTCTTCCTTCCCTTGGACTGGCTCAAGAGCATGAATTGGAGGTAAACTATGACTTAAAGCTGGATGGTATTTCACGTGCACTTTATGTGCCAGTGCCCACATGAGAGGTAGAATGGTGAAGGACCAAAATCAGTGTCTGTGTGAGACACTGTAACATCTATGGGAAGTCCTTCTGAACATCCTCAGAGACTGTTTCAAACTCTGTGCTAATAGTTTACTTGTTGACCTGCTCTGCGTTCACTCCCTTAGCTGACTGGGGCTTGATAATCTTCTCCAGATTGCAGTGCCCTGCTTGGATTTCTGTCACTACCTCTGTGTGACCTGTCCTCTGCCAGACAGAAACCTGCAGGGTCATATGAGATGCCTGTGCTGAGCTGGAAACATGGGAATGGGTTATTTCTTCTGAGTTAGGTGGGTCCCTAAAATAAGGACCTTATTTCAAATAGCATTTGGCACAGCAGAATGTGTTTGTCTTCTCCAATGTGTGAGATAGGGAAGAGCTATTTTCTCCCCAGCATGGAAAGGAAACAGGAGAACTGAGACACCAACACCCACGTCTATGAAGGTATTTACGCACTTGCTGGGATCTGCACATCGTGGCCAAGTGGTTTGTTGATAGTCACATGCATTCTGGGACAGCAGGTGCCTAAACTCCATGTTTCCAAAGTCCCAAGGTACAGCCCTTATCACTGGGTTGAGTTTCTCCAAAGCTCCTTGCAGGACCAATCCTAGAAAAGGGCTGATACTGCAGGTGCCTGTTCCTCTATTTCCATAGTGCCCCATGGCTGCAGACATTTTTCCATGCTATGCCATGCAGGCACCTTGGCAGAGGATGCTCTCGGTGCCCAGCTCTGCTTGTCCCTTGTTGGTGCCATGGAGGAACCACCTGTTGCTCTAAATCTGGCAGTGTTTCCTTGCCTCCCCTGCATCCCCATTTCATCTTCTGTAACTACATCTGTGTGACCTGTTCTTTCCTGCTATGTAGAAACTTGGGCAGGCACATGGGGACATGTGGGGTCACTTGTACTCCTCTGCCCCTGTAAATGTAGAAGGGTCAGTTTATTTCTAGAAAGTATGGTATACATATGGTTTTCCTTTCATTATTTCAGGTGTCAGTTGGAAGGGCTCTGCTTGTCCCCTTTGGCCACAGCAAGTAAATACTCAACTTGTTACCACTAGAGATGTAAAGAAATCTTTGGATGCAAGATGCATGCTGAACTGTGTGAGCCTCTGAAGAGGAACATTAGCTTAAAATATTAGTAAATGTTTTTTAGTGAATATAAAAGAATATTAGAGAAAATATACAAGGCTTGAGGTGAAAGGTCCCCATGTAGTCTATTTCCCATTGAAATCAAATGGAAGGTCAGCAGAAGTCTGCTTGCATTTGGATTGAGGAAAACAAGGGAAGCTCTTTGCTCACTCCAGGCGGTGCTGTTATCAGGAGGATCTCATCACAACAGATCGAGGCCGGGAGTTTCTAAAGTAATTAATTAGTTTGCTTGCCTCACTTGAAGCATACTGAGCAGAGCTGCTTTTGGGAAGGTGTGAGAAATGGAGCACCAAGGAGCCTCATGCTAGTTCTGGGAGACTGCTTTGAAGCATTTGACCTGTTCACTGTCAGATCAATCTTCAGGGGACAAATTAGGGAATATTGACTTGGACAAACACAGATGAAGCATTCACTGTTGAGTCTTCTGATTGTCAGCCCAGGCATCTCTACACCCAGGAGAGGGCTCATGCTGTGTCCCTTTTTTTGCTGAGACAGGCATGCAGAAGCCAAAGAGTGGAGATGCCTCATGTTAGCTTTAAGATTTCAGGATGAATTGAGCTTACCAAGATAGGTGATGAGTGCAGGGACCTGAGGAGTTACACTTGGAAGACAAGGTTGAAGGACTCCTGCAGTTCTCAAATGCTACTTGGGAACTGGATAGTCAAGTACTGCCAGTTCCTAGGATCAGCTTAAAGTTAATAGAGTGATGGCAGGTGCCCAAACATCCTTGCAATCCTATATTTGCAGGCAGTTTTCATCACACAACAGACAAAATAAAGCATTTTTTAAAAACAACACACCCTGTAGGTCTCTGTCCTTGCCACTGGGTATATGAAATGTAAACTAAATAACTAAATAAATAAAATCAATCAAAACCCTAACAAAAAAAAGGGAATGGATTCCTATAAATAATATAATTGGAGAACCTTGAAAGTAGCAAGAATGTGTGAGACTTTGATGCATTTTTATCCTTTTAAAATAAACCAGATGTTGGAGGGAGGTTATAAGGTGTCTCAAAAAGACTGGTGCAAAACCTTTGAAAGTACTGAAAAAATTGTTTTTTCCAAGAGAACAAGTGAGGATCTTGGATGTAGAAACACTTTATGGAAATGCCATGTTCTGGCATGATCTGAAATTGCAGGCTAGGGAATGAAATGAGTGCGTGGAGTGCTCCATACTTCATTACTCTGAATTTGACAAAAAATTTCTGATGACCTCAAAGGGACGATTTTCATATCTTCGAGCCTACTTGGGACATGACCTTCATGCAGAAGAGCCCTTGCTTAAGTAAAGACATTCTTAGTCCATGGGCATGATCCACCTGCAAACCCTGCAAGTGTTGGATCCTTTTCATAAGTCCTGTTCTCCCAGTAGATCTATAACTCCATATTCAGTCCATCCTTGATTTCTATGGAAGGCAGTGTACAAAAACACGCTGTAGGAAAAGGAGGCAGGGGATAATTTCAGCCCTATTATTTATAAAAGGCTTCTCTTAACACTGGTAGTCTTTAAAGGAACATTTAGTTTGTGGGTTTCTTTGTGGCTTGTTTGTGGGATTTTTTTGGGGGGGAAGGGTAGCTGGAGTCAAAATCAGACCCATAATTTTGAAAGTCTTTGTACTTATCCAGCTGATTGCCAGTTCATTTAAGATCATAATTATAATTAATTTAAGAGCATTGTTTCTATAGGTGTGGTTACTGCCTTTACTGCCTAAACAACAAGCACCTGCAGTGGGAGTGCACAACAGCAGTCTTTGGCAATTTATAAAAGACAGCCTATTTCAGTGAATTCATTTGCAATGCCCTCGTGGTGTTGATATAATCCTTATTTTAATGATGTGGTATTGGAGACATGAAAGAAATAACATTTTACCCACAATCACTCAGCAAGTCTCATCCTTTCTTATTTGACTGATGCCACATAGCTCCGCTGCTGATACACACTAGCAAACTAACTCTCATATCCAGCATCAGCGATAACCAAGAGTAAAGTATGAAGCAAGACAAGAAATTAAAGTCCCCTATAAAGAAGGGAGTTGGTTCCCCATGAGAGCACATCTGATTTGTCCCTCCCCATTTCCTCCATCAAATACATTCGTGTGGATGCCAGAGGTGTTCCACCTGTATGCCAGGCAGGGAGATCAAGGTCTGATTCCATAGGGGTGCTTCATACTCTCCTGAAAGCATAACTTGATCCTGCAAGTGGATAAAAAGCAAAGCAGTGAGGTTAATGTACTCCTGAGTTTCTGGCTCCTTTGACTCCATCCCTGTCTTGCACATGCTTCCTCTTGTCTCCAAGGAGTTAACTGAGTACAGACATCAGTATTCTCCTCCCTAGAGTTTATTATGAATTTATTTAAAAAAAAAAAAAAAAGACAAAACAACAATCCCTTCAGCTATGAAAATTACTCTAATTTATCTATAAATAGACTTAACCTCTTAAACTGTGTCAGATGCTGCTGGTTCACCAATCTGATCTAGATCTTCAGGTGTTCTCTGCTCCTACAGCTCCAGGGCAAATAACTCATGCTGTTTGCAAGTGCCATATACCACTGAGCCTGGCAGTATCAGGATTCTGCTAGCAGTATGTCTGCAGATTTCTACTAAAATCTGGGCAGGGATTTTCTCCTGATCAAACTGAGCTCACCAACATCCATGTTGTATTTATGTGAGAATCCATAAATTAGTCCAGCCACAAATCAGCAGAGGAGAATGTATTCTAAAATCAAACAAATATGATAAAGGCAAAACCCTACTGATTGATGTAATCCTTCCCCCAGCTGCATCTCCCTTCCCTAGTGACAGTCCTAGGAAGGTCAATCTGCATTACCTATCACCTTATCTTTTAAATTGTTTTGGAAATAGGAAAAGGAAATGCCAAAGTATTTTCAGTCAACCTAAATGGCTTTTATAGCCTGTTCCTGGAAATCAGAGAGCCCTGAGCTGTCTGAATGTTCTCTCCTCACTCTATAAAGCATTTGTTTTTAAAAGCAGAAGGGATTCACTTTCCCAGTTGTGTGCCCATTCCTAGAGTTGTCCCAAACCTTCTGCTACATTTCCTGAGAAAGGGGAAAATCTAGATGTTGAAAATCAGGGAAAAAACCCTCTTCTTCTAGGTATGTTTTAGGGTAGTGACATCCTTCTGGCTATCGGCGACCCAGGGACAGAAGAGATTGGTGTTAGACAACTAATGCCTATCCACCACGTGTTGCCTGAGTTTCCAGGAAGCCCTGGGCCTTGGCACTTGTTTAATTGAATTTGTGTGCTGATCTGTGGCATGGGCTGTCGACCAAGGAGCCACAGGGAAGGGGTGATTTTATTTTTTGAGTTGTACCTCAGTTATCTAGGTTATGGCATAAGGTGTTGCTCTTGCCTAACAAATGAGCTGGATGCTTTGAAACTCCAGCTGATGATGCTCTGAGGGTCATCTGTGTCCTCTGCTCTGAATCTCTTGTAAGCTCTTTGGAATAAGGACCTGTGTATTTTATGCTGCCATCACAAATAATGGACTCTGCTTGAAAGCCATGATCCACTGTGCATGTCACATCTCATGCCATTAAAAACATAAGCTCAAGCTTGGAAGGGTGAGCATGCTTTTGGCTTCTATGCCATTTGTACTCCAGTCTGCAGGCACCACTTCTTTCACTGTGTGTTGCTGTTTTTCTCTTGAGAAAATTTCCAGAGCCTGGAGAAGAAACAGACTCTATTTACTGACATTTGTTCCAAGTTATAATGAGCAGAAAGACAACTCTTGTAGTCTCTAAACAGGACCTCTCATCTAGAAGCCTTCAGGGCTTTAGCCAGCACCTCCCAAGCCCAAAGACTGCTTTCTTTCAAGTAAGTCTGAATTACCTATTATATATCGCAGTGTCTTGAAGTTCATAGTCATGAAGAAGTCCATAGGACTTCTCTACTTTCCTCTGTGGTCAAAGCTTAAGCTGGCACCAAGTTAAGCTGCTGGGAGTCTTCTCCTTAGGATGCCATGGCTACATGTGCATTGCTTGCACAAGCATCGGTTAGTTCATGCCATGGGTAAGGAAAATTTGGGATCCCGTTAATGGCTAATTCAGGTGCAAGCTCTATTGCAAGAGAATCCCAGAGCTGCAGTGTGGCCTGAAGGATATGGAGGCACCATCAAGTGCCTCAGGTGATGAGGAGAGTTTCCATCCTTTGGCACAGGATGAACCCCAGCTGAACACCTTGGGGAGGAATTGTCCTCTGCCGTCAGCTTCCTATCTACAAACTTCAGTGCATGGCAGAGGAGTCTTCTCCAGTGGCTCATCCCTTTGCATGTCTCAAAGGGATGCCTCGCAGCAGAGGGCAATAGTCATGCACACCCTGGGCTGGCTTTCTTTGTCACTCTTGCTAACAGTCCTCATGCCAAAGGTAAAGTTTTCTTGACAGGGGCCACATTCTGCAGTGTTCAGGCTGTCTCTGAGAGTAAGAGCCCCACCCAGGGAACAGATAAACAGAATAATGTTTGAGCCTCTGGTACTCTTTAATGTCATTTTTGGGGAAATATATGTGTCATAACAACATAAAGCAGGCATAGTTCCCTTGCTTTTGATCTGCCTGGTGCCAGGGTCTACGTCATTTCAGCATCAAAATAGATACAGCAAGTTCATGGTAACTTTGCTCTCTCAAGAGCTGCCTCTTTTTTCCCCTTGGTTTGTACTTGTCTTCCAGCAGCCTTCTTCACCCCTGTCAGGGGATCACGTACTGTTATGGTTAACATCTAATTTTCACTGGAAGCCCTTGGGATTTGGGCCCTTATCTCCACATACCATGCACATCAAAACGGTTTAATCAACCCTATTAATTCCAGGCTTTGCTGCTGATCTGGATAAAACACTGTACTTTCCCAGCACTGAAGCTTTGTAGCCAAGTTTCATGTTGCAGCACCCTCCTCCATGCAGTTTGTTCTCTGCTCCACAGGGCTGTAGATGTTCCCCTGCAGTCCCCCGGCTCTCACAGGGAGGTGTCCACTATGCTCTGAGGCTCAGATTGGTTTTGGCCAGACCAGGAACATCCCATCAGCTTGAAAATTTGTTCTTGAGACTTCTTAGCATCACTTGCTGGTGGTCTGGGCAGTCATTGCCACCTCCAAACATCGGTGCAGGGCACCTGCAGAGAACATCTGCCCACTTGTTTGGCCTGAGAAAGTGTATGAGAGCAGGGAGAAACCTGAGTGACATGCCAAGACCGGGGCAAAACTCAAGGGATGTAATTACAGCTGTGGCACTGGGTGACCTGAGGAAGGGGACATGCCTTTGCCCTTGTCTCATCATGCCCGCTTTAGGGAGGGGTAGTGGGACATGGCTTATTCATCAGTAGACACAGCCTGAGCATGAACAAACTTTAGAGGACTAGACATGGGAGGATTAGATATAGGAGGATGTTTTATAGACATCTTCCTGACTAGCTGAAGAAGTGGATCGGATTCTACACCTTTTCCCACCTCCAGCAGTATTTACCCCATGGCTCACCCCCAGACTAAAGCCAAATGTCTCCAACAGCTGCCCAATGTTTAAAGCAGTCACAGGGCATCCACCTAGCATCCCAGGACTGCTCAAGACATGCTGCTCCTTGCTTTTCTCAGAAAGGGTTCTTGCAACATGAAAGAAGCACAGGCAAACAAAGAGCCCCAGGGAGAGAAGTGACAAGCGGCAGCTGGAGCTGGCGGGTGACTTGTGGAGTGACAGAGCAGTTGGGCTTCTCACTACTCTGCTACTATTTTGGAAACTTCAATAAACAGAAGAGGCCAGATCAATCTCTTAGTGCTCCAGCACAAACCCGGAGAAGCTCTGCTGACTTCGATGGCAAGAGCAGCCTGAGACATCAGTTTCTCTATATGCACTTTGCTTCGTTTGCACCCCAGGCAAACTCATCAGAAATAGCTGCTGAAAACATTATTAGCAGTCTACTAATTAGCAAGTCTCAGCTCCTTTGCTGGTGCGAGCTTGCACCAAGGAATTAATGGTCACTTGTGCCATGGAGAATATGACTGTTCAACCTCTCTGTGGGAGCTTCCAAGCAGCTGGGAAAAAAGTGTGGATGTTTATATTTTTAAAGAGGAATTGTTTTTGCTGCTGTCAATTATTAATTGCTGTCAGGTCAGGCTAAGGAACAATGCCAGGGATAAATTACCCTGTACGCTATTCATATATGCTCTCCCTAGTTGTTTCCTTCTCAGCTAGATGATTCACCTCACAGTGAACTCCTTGGAGTTTGGAAAAATAGGACTGAGGAAGAGATGAACTGGGAGCGCCCGTTTATTTGTGCATCAACATCTTCCCTACTTTGTCAGGTGTGTTTAATCAAAAAGAAGCAGGAAATGCATTATAATTATAAACATATTACTGTGCAAGAAAAAGGCTGCCCTTGGAAAACATTGTATCGTTTGATAAATGGTTACAGTGAAAAAACACAGGCTTAACCTACGAAGCTCTTTGCTAAGATCAAAGCAAAGCTTCTTGCCACCACAGGCTGCCTGTGCAGCAGGTTTCAGCTCTGAGTTTGCAGCAAGGGAGATGGAAGAAAGTTAAGGAGAAAATGAAATCTCCTCCCTTCCTTTTATTTTTTTCCTGAAACTTTTCCCCTAGTATAAAAAAATGACTCAAACATTAAATATTTGATGTTAAAATTAATAGAATTAGGGATGAACCCAACTGAGAACACAATAATTAGGGCCTGGTCCAAAGCCCCTTGCTGAAGCTCGTGGAGAAACTTATTGTTTTCAGCGGGATCTGGCTCAGGATCCCAGTGAGCCAAAGCAAAGATGGAGTTACGGCATAACCCTGGGAGATCCTGGATCTCCTGCAGTCTTTCCATGTGACTTTGCCCAAATTTGAAGGCATTCCTTAATCCAGAGAACAGCTGAACTCGAGTCAGTAATCGGCTGCTGCTGCAAAAAGCAAAAGTCCATCTGGGCTGTGAAACTGAGAGAGCTATAGGTAAGATGCAGAGGGGCTTTATTGCCCTTCTCAGCACTGTGAGGCTTGCACTTAAAAACAAAACAAAACAAAAACAGACAAACTGGAAATTGTCCAGAGGAGAGCAACAAAAATGATCAGAGGTCTAGAAAACATGACTTATGAGGAAAGATTGAAAGAGCTGGGTTTGTTTAGTCTACAGAATTTGAAATGTCCTAATAAACTCTAAAGATGTGAAAAAATATATGGTATCAAAAAGAGTAATCGATTGCTCTTTATCTCTCTGGCTATGGCAGAAGGTACAGCAAAGAAGATTTAGGATAGATAGTGTTAAAAGCTGTGAGGTTAATAACACACTCAAGTATGTTACTTAGGGAGGGAGCAGGGTGTCTTTCATTGGAGATTTTCAATGTGCTGGACAAGTACCTGCCATGAGGAACTGGCTATCTTACTGTCCCATGGAGCAGGCTGCTTTCAGCCATGTGGTCCTATGGCTTCCATGATTCCATGACACCCAGGAATGAGACCTTGGAGGTGATGAACATTCATAGCAACCCTTGATTTGAAAAAAAAACAGCAAATGCTCAGCTTTTGTAAAAGTTGACCCCCAATTCAATGACCCTTTCTTAAAGCCCTCTTTTTCTTTGTTTCTGTGATTATTAAATAAAGAGCAACAAATTCCCATCTTTTTCAGGGGTCCAGCATTGTATTTGTTTGTGAATTACCATATTGCTCTCCTATGGTTGTTTCTCATCTAAACAAGTGCTCAAATGATCAAATATTAGGATCTGTAAAAGCATATGGTGACTCAGAAAGTCAGGTAGTGGTAGCCTTGCAAATCCCCTTCAGGAAAGTCCCCACTGGAAAAAGGGGTACCTTGGTCAACCTTTGCTAGAATTGCTTTCACCCATAGCACCACTGGGTGTGACAATTGCAAAGCACTCGGGATGGTACTAGAATTGCCCTAGGTGGGCTTTAGGTGGTCCAGGTGGTGGTTAGCACCTGACTAGAAAGTCAGCATCCCTTCTCCCCATAGTGTCTGCCAAGGGCTTCATATCCCCTGCCCTGAAGCTGTCTGTGCTGCTGCCTACCTACGACTGAGGGACTCTGCTGGCCTTCATCTGTCCTGGGAAGGGTCAACACTACTCAGACTTCAACCCTTTTTGCAAAGGGCCCTAAAAGCTTTGGTCAGAGTTTGCATCAAAACTGAGCACAGGACAGAAGTCTATCAGAAGCCAGGCTTTGTATTTACTGCCCAGCAAATCCAAATTCCTTGAATTATGGGCACAAGGTAAGGAGTTTGTGAAGGGAAGGAGCACAGGGTTGCAGCCAGAGCAGAGCTGGACATCTCTCTTGGCATCTCCAAGGACTTGGGAGTGACGTGAAGCCTCCGTGATGGCTGAGGGAAGGATGCTGTGCTCAGTGCTGCTGTGACTGTGCCTCTTCTCTGCCCTCCCCATTTCCTCTGCAGATACAGCTGCACCAGGTACTATTTGGTCCCGACACAAATGCTGAGAAAATCACTAGTTATGTGATATGGGAACTAAAAAAATCTGTTTTCTTCCAAGTGTAAACCAATGACTGTGGCAATGGTTTGCAAACATGGGGTTATGGCCTCAAGTCAGCTTTTTTTCCTCAGTTCTGGGTACAGTCACGAGCCTGGCAGGAATCCCTGTCAGCTAAAATGCATGGCAGCAGTCAGAGTCTCCTGGAGTTTTGGAACTGAATGGGGTCACAACAGGAAGGAGTTTGAGAAGGCGGCACGTCAGGGTTAGGAATAAACATCTCCCTGGGGCAGATTTTCCATAATTGGCCATGACAAGGCTTCTTTCTCCAGAGAGCTGGAGCTGGGCTGTGAGGAAGCCGAATGAATCACTGCTCTGGTCCAGTTTGGCAAGTGCCATGATTTAGTCCTGCTTTGCACGAGGAGGAGATGATGATATAGACTGAAAGACAGAGGAGAAATGTAGCCAAATGCTTCCAAGATGGGAGACGAGTTTAGGTTCCCACTCATTTTTTGCAGGTTTACTAAGATCCTTAGAAGGAAACCCTGGCAAACACCACTGGTACAAAACCAATTCCCTTTATCAACAATGAAGAGGGAACAATGGAGACTCCTGAACACAGAGCTCATACAAACAATAATAAACGTTTTATTTCACATTGTTAAAACAGCAGTTAATACGCAATTCTTCCTTCCAGCCCCCCACTTCATTAACTATTCCTGTCTCCCTTCTGCTCTCAGATACGGATTTATGGGAGGGGATCTTAGTGGTTTGGGTCAGTGCCCTGCAACATGGTGGTGGCCACATGGCTGTGCAGCCTTCTCTGAACAGAGGGTTCAGTGTGGTTTCCTCGTGTCACTCTGTATCCTTGGAAAAACCCTGCTTTCTTTCAAATATGAGGAAAAAGAGCTGTTGTTTCTGACATCCTTTCTCTAGATGATGGTAATCAGTGCTACCTTTAAAGATCCTCGCTATCTCAGCAATCTTACCAAGCCTGGTGATCTGACAGCAGTTCAGAGGCTGTTCAGTATCTGATGATTAATCCCCTCCCTTTAAAAATATGCACTTAGTGGCAGAACCCCACAAAAATATTGGTGGAGCCAGAGCTGCTTTGCCAAGTGGCAGTCTTAGACTTGCTCTTCTTGGAAAGCTGGTTTCCTGTTACTGGCTTTCTCTCATTGCTGTTTTCCAGTGGCTTGGAGAGAGGAGAAACAGAAAAAAACCCAACATCTTCCTCCCAAATACCTCTTCTCTTTTACATCCCTTTTTCCCCATGTGTCCTCTCTGTTAATCCAGATTTCAGGAATTCCACAAGCCAAAGGGCTTCCTAACTAACCCCACTGCTATCCCCAGTGGAAAAGGAGAAGCATGTTCCCTGCAAGACAAGATCTCTTGAAAAAGAAGGCACGGACAATCTTCATTTCCATCCCACCTTCTCCCACTCCTTTAGAGAGCAGGCAGATGGAACAAAAATCTTCCCGGTGCTGTGAAAGTGGTAGCTTACAAAAGTCAAATATGCATCTTTTTGCAATGTGAGAGTTCAGATCAAAGCATCAGCCTTTTGCTAATTTCTAATTTGATGTTAGGAACATTAAAAATTTATTTCTTATGACATGACTGCCATAGCTAATGCAGGCAGCTGCTTCTGGGCTGGCTGCAAGGCTAGATCTTGGGCCTTCCTTTTCTAGACGCTTCCACCACTCAAAATGGAAATCTTGGTCAGCACTGAGCCTCAAAGGCTGTCCCATGCTGCTGAGTTTGTGTGCTAACAAATGCAGGTTACCCCTTTCCCTGGAGATACCAGCATCCCTATTCACCTTTCATTTTAAAGTCTGCACGAGGCCAAATCTTGCACCGGGTTCTTACCCAGTATCTTTTTCATGTTTTCTGCTGAGACTCTGGGGAAGGTCTCTGGGCTGGACTTTGCAGTGCCACATGCAGTACTGGTCAGGTGAATGCAGCGTGAGCACGAAGCTCATGACCTTTGTGGCAGAGCGTTTGGGGAATGATTAACGCTGCTGGTACCTTCAAGGCCAGGAGTTTGTGGGACTGCATGAGGATTCCCCATGTGCTCTCTGAAGAGCAAGGTGGGTCCTTTCTAGGAAGGGAAGCACAAAACATCCTGGGAAGTACAGAAGGTCATTTAGAGAAGGTTAGAACAGGGGACACACTGGAGTGTAAGGCACCCATGGTCAAAGAGTTTGTGTGGCAGTTTTCCCTTTCGTGTCCATGTGTCAGTCTCTGGATCATAGCAGTCCAAGGAATCCAAGTCCTCAATGACATTGTCCGCAGTGAGACATCGTCCTCCCGTGACATACAGCTTGTTCTTGATGATAGTGGCCCCGTGATGCATTCGTCTGTCCTTCATGTCTGCACATTTAAAAAACTTGTTGTCTTTGGTATCATAAGCAATTATTCTCCGGGTGTATCCTAAATGCAAAGCCAGAGGTAGAAGAGACAGGTGGGAATTGGAGCTTATGGCCAGCAGGAGGAATTATATTTCCTGCTAGTCTTCAGTAAAACCTATCATACTGGTACATAACTTTGCACAAGTAAGATATCTAATCTAGGAAGTGATGATGCATCACAAGAATACCTGTCTGTCTATCTTCTCTTCCCTTTGTCCTCACCCAGCAGTGCCTTGCCCTTGTATCCCTGTAGATAATCAAGATTGCCCCTGGCAAACAAACTGCTTTGGGCCCTATTTTGTGGCTCTTGAAGCTGCTTTCCCTAATAAAAATCAAGCCCTGTCTTGCTTAGGATGACCCACTCCCCTTTGTTATGATGTGACCAGTCATGCAAAGAGGACCTGAAAAGTGACGAAAGTTATTTTTAAGAGTAAATGTTATTTTTGTGGGTCTCACTGTTGTTGATAAACTAAGAGTGTTTGGCAAATGTTTTGGCATGAAAGCTGGTAAATAAAACCTGACCATGGTGAATTTTGTTACTTCCAAGATAAATGAAAGATGTTTAACATAAATTTCCATGGCTTTTTGTAAGATAAATAAAAGATAAATCGTCAACTTAAGCTCATCAGCACCAGACCTGGGTCAATACAGGCCCTTCAGATGAGTGGATTTGAAATTTATAGTTGAAAATACTGTATTTTGGGTGGTGTGGTATGAGGTCAGAGTAACCTGCCACATGGGAGCCTAAAAGTCTTGGACCTTTTGACTCAGCTTTCTCCTCTTCTACTGCAAAGGGTAGCTGTGGACTTCTGCTGAGAAATGACAGCATGTTTGAGTCCTGTGTGATTTGGGTTCAGTCCTCTGCTCTGCTAAAGCCTCTCTGTCTCATTTTCCCTTAAATAATCTAATACATGCTTCCTTGTGCCAGCCTATAGTTCGGGGAGCTGCATTAAGGACTGTAGAGTGCCAATCTATCAATGATGTGATCCATCAAAGTGTCACAGGCAGAGGCTGATCCTCAGGTTGAAAAAGACACTACGAAGTTTCCCCTCTCCAAATGTTTCACACTTATCTCAGGATGTTTCACAGTTACCTCCAGGAGGCAGCTACGGGAGTGATCAGCCCCTCATAGCCCTGTAGCCCACCCATCCCAATGAGCATTATTATGGCAGTAGGGTAACTGTGATCTGCACCCTTCCAAGAAGAGCAGTCAGGGAGGCACATGCTGTGAGTCAGCAGGGGTAGAGCAGGAACCCCATGCCCTTGGCTTCCTCACTTCTGCAGAGCAGTAATTTGCATCGGCTTTTCCCCAGTTTGCCCCCACTCCTGCCACTTGGAATAAGAAGGTGCCTGATGGAGAGCTTATTCCCACTTCCATGGCTGTGAGACCCCATGAGAAATGTGAATGGAATGTGGACACACTCCTCCTTTCCTTCCAAAGCTCCACATGCTTTTTGAGGGAGCACCCCAAGTAGGAGGGCTGCAAAATCCCTCAGGACCTGGGCAGAGGGAGGCAGGAGGGAGACTGAAACAGAGCCCTTACCACCTACGATGATAATCTGTTCTCCAACCATGACAGCTGGTGCACAGACATTCTTCACCACTCTGGTCTCCATCCGAAACCATGTATTCCTGGAGACATGGTAAACCTGACAAATAAATAAAGATGCACACACAGCTGTTTAGGTTGCATTTTAACTGTCACTTGTAATTACAGAGGGACGTATGGTTTTTATTTTGTCCGAATGAATACAGTCCTCTCGCTTGAACTGCTGGAAAGCTGAGAATTTACCCACTTTTTTTTTCCTAATATGTCCCCTTGGAAAGCGTTCTAGTTCTCCGGGCTTGTCTGCTTGGATGTTAGCACACACACAGGGCAGAGTGTAGCTGCCACATGCAAGCTTCTCGGCTGTAAATCTTTGCATGGCCACTAAATCACTGTAACTCCTGGATAACGCTCTCCCGAAGAGCAAGCTGTTTTGTTTCACTTTCCAGTTGTTCAGTGTATCCCTGTCTTAGCCTTAGCAATTTCCTGGGCAAACAAACTTCAACTTCACCTAGTTCTGCTGGCAGCCCCCATGTTTGCCCAGGTGCTATATTTGTGCTGATGGCTGGTATGTGCTCAGACTGGCAAAAAGACTTGTTGATGGGACTTCGTGTGGTATCTAAGTCATCAATTTCTGTGAGAAAAAGAGCTGTTGCCAGATGATGATCATTCAGTCATCTGTATCTGGGTGACACAAACTTATATGTCACATCATCCACTTCTTAATATAGCAAATATCTCTGGGACATCTCCCCGCTAATTGATAAATACATTTCCTTCCCCTTGATAAACAAGTAGCGTTATCACTGTAAAGATATATCGCTCACATGCTGGCTGCTATCTTAGCCTTTAATGATCTTTCTTCATTAAAATACCTAAACCAGTGAAAAAATGCTCATGAGGAAAATAACACCACAATGTTGCTAAAGCATCAAATAAAAAGGGATTTCATGTGTTTATTCCTCCTAATAGAGTGTAATCGCTGAAAGCAGGCAGGGAGCCAGCAACATGTGGCAGGAGCCACATTTTTAACACAACAGTTTACATGAAGTAACTGTCAGTTTAAGTCCTGGCCCTTTGATGAGTGAGAATCTAATCACTCTAATGATCGCAAATCTTTGTTTTTGCAACGAGCGAGCAGGTGCGTGGCTGAGACCCCAGCTCGGCTGCCAAGTGGAAAGAACTGATTTTGGTGAGATTGGCTACAGGCATGAAGCCAGGCAGGGGGGCTGGCCTCTGCCTGATGTAGCATCACCTGTAGCAGCCCTGTCCCCAGTGCCCAGCAGCGCCAGAGCTGACTGGCACCCAAAGAAGTACCCTGGGGCTTGACCCTGAAAAGCACTCAAAGGGGAAAATGAAAGAGTGGCAAGGCTCCTTGCAGACAAGGCTTCCCGGAAGCTGTGTGTCGACTCATCCTGCCTCTTGCTGCAACCTACGATACATTTTTTGGGGGCTTGATTTCCTCGGAAGGGTGATGAACTGCTGAATACCTTAGGTGAAACTGCCTACGACAAGCAGGACTGACCATTACCTGGATCAGCCGGACAGGGTTTTGCATAACGTCTTCTCCCCCAAAGAGGTAGACCCTCTGATCTTTGGCAGCAACAGCAGGGTGAAGGACGGCAACAGGCATGTTTGCCATGGTCTCACAGGTGTTGTAAACACTATCGTATCTTTCCACAGAATTCAGGATTTCCTGGGTTTTGCCAATTCCACCAAATGATAAAATATAATTTTTATATGCCAAGCTTCTGTGGGAGTAACGAGGAACTAACATGTGCTCAACCAACCTCCACTGATTGAGTTTGAGGGAGTAAATGTAAATATTATCACTGACCGGGCTTTTCTTATTGCTAACAGGCATCCCTCCAAGCACATAAACATTGCTGTGTAAGCTCACTGCAGAGGCTTTGTACAGGCGCATGGGAAGTTTGGCCAGGCTTAACCATTGGTTTGTCTTGTCATCATAGAGCAGGACATCTCTCGTTGTTTGCTGGCTGTCCTTCCTGCCACCAACGATGATGAGGAACTCTTGGTTGGAGTACCTGCGAGGAACATGCAGCATGGGCTTGATGTCAGGTGTGTTGGTGCTGTACAAGGAAAACATATGTCTCCGGGCTGACTCAAGGATGTTCCTGCAAGTAGGTGAGGACTGAACAAGGGAGTCATTGGCAATGAAGTGGAAGAGAAAAGTTGGGTGAACGTACTGAAGCCGGACCTTCTTGAACAACTCTTGGATGTAGCCTTGTCTTGCCTGGAAGTCATGATGGATCCAGACCATCAGTGTCTCAAAGACCTGCTCCTCTTCACCGCAGAGCTCATCATCCCCAAGATAATCGATGAGCTCCAAGGGACAAAGATCCTTTAGATCCTCAGAAGAGGCCACCTCAGGAAAGCATTTCAAAGCCATAGCCTTGGCCTTCTTATTTAGGCTTTGGCAGTTCAAGACTTTTGACAGTCTGATCATGCTCAGACAATTATCAGGTGTCAGCTTGTCTTGGAGGTAGGCAGAGCAGGCCTCAAACAGCTTAGCATACTGCAGCATGGAGGCTGTCTCCAACAGGTACAGGACATTCTCAGTGGATATAAGAATCTCCCCTGTGTAAACATAATGGATAATGCAATCCAAAATCTTGGCGTCAATGCCTTTCATAGTGACTTTAGCCTGGTGACTCTCTCTGAAACCATTACAGAACATTGCCTTGAAGTACGGACTGCTGGAAGCCAGCACATTTCGGTGGCAGGGGATTTCAAAGCCCCCAGAGCAGAGGATAACATCAGTCAACATCCTGCTCTGCCGCAGAGCATTCAACTGCCTCAGCAGTTCAGAGGAGAAGTCCTGGTCTTTGAAGAGAAACTCCTCAGTGGATCCCTCTTCCATAGCAAAATAGGAGAGAGATGATTTCTGGACTTGGCAGTAAAAAACCCAAATTCTTAGCAGCTTTTATTGAAATATCCAGCTCCAAGGGAACAAATCAGGTCTTTGATGTTACTCTAAATATCCACTCACTATTAGGCATAAAAATGGAACATGGGTTAAGCACAGTGGGAAAATAATAAAGAAGCTAAAAGGTCGCTAAGACCCTTTAAAATTTTCATAAAGTTATCAGATATATTGCAGCTCTGAGGTCAGCACTGCCTGTGTCCCTGGCAAGAAGCAAAAGCACTGAAGTTATCTCACTGATTCGGGATGAAAGCTGGACGGCTGAAGCAATTGGTTTGTTCGTTTTAATCACATTGAATAAATGTGCTTAGACATTTATTCACTATTTTTAAGTATTAGCAGTTTAGTAGCTTGTGCCTCTTTCCCCTACAGTTAGTCACTCCCAAAGAATGTAAATCTGGCAGAGCTGAACACTGCAGCAGGGCAAACAAAACCCTAGAGACTGGGAATCTGCATTAAAATGGTTATTTATTAACTCTGCTTAGCTGTGTTGTTTGGTTGTCTTTTTTTTCCCTAATGTTAATCAGACACACAATGACTAAATTAAGTACCAGGCAGAACAATACGATGAGTATCTATTGTCATGGCTAACTGCTCAACCTGCAGTGAAACAGTAGGGTAGAAACGTTTACCTTCTGTTGTCCTTCACTGCATGCACTTACTCTCTGTCGTTTATTCTCTGCTGAGATTTTCCATAGCTAGAGCCTGGATAAAAACCTATAAACCCCGAGGACGTTTCTTTCAGTAGGTAAGTGATTCATAGAGGGTGATTTCTGGACGTGTTTATTCTGAAGGCAGCGTTGCCGCTGCCGGGCGCTGTGCGCAGGGGCGGCGGGCAGTGTGTACATTCCACGCTAAGAATAGGCGCACATGGGCTTCTCGCTGCTATCACATGTGACACCACCGCTGCCTTTTGCAATGACCTGGCTGATACTGAGCATGCCCGAGTGGTGTTTTTCTGGCAAAGACTTACATATAATAAATAGACACGGAGAGGAAAGTTCACTTATAAAAGTCCTGGCCGTCCATTTGGAAACAGCAGCAGGACCCTGTCCTAAAGTGCCTGGGAACTCGAGAAGCCTGTAAACAGTCTGCAGCGCCTCGCGCTAGGTAATGCGCTGTCACCGTAGTTTCATGGAGACAGAGGGGAGAGAGAAGGGCTTCCAGGGAGCCCAGTGGGTTGCACCGTGTCTCCACCTTATGGAGAGATCTGGGCAGCATCAGCGCGTTGCAGTCTGGTGGGAGATGCTGGTGCACTGGGATCCCTGTGCCCAGGGCTGCCCCAAGGTGGACAGGGAGACCTTAGCTACCTCTGCCAAGCAGAGAGTGAAGCTCACTCTCAGAACAGTTTATGATGCTGCTTGGTATTTCATACAGAAAGTATCAGGCTGTGGCCTTCTGAGTAAAGATCTCAGCTCTCTGAAACACTTAGCAAAGAATTTCTCAAGCAGGTGACTTGAGGAAGCTCAGTGTTATGCGTGGAAGGACTGGAGCTGTTTCTGAAGTGAGTGCAGCAAGATAGAAACCAGGATCCCAGGGTGGCAGGTCCCAGGGTGGCACTTAGCTCCCCAGGACAGACACCTTGATGGGATCCATCACTGCAGATGCTTGCACACGAACAAGGTGTCCATGCAACTTTTGAAGCCAGTGAGGTCTAGTCAATACAAGTGAGTCTGAAGAATTATTCAGGTCACCTGTAAGCACCACCTATACTTGAGCAGGTGAACAGCCCCCCAGGCACTGCTAGATCTCCATAGGTGCTCAGCTACTTCAATTGCATGTGGGTGTCCATGTTTAACACTCCCATGTACATATCTATGATGATGAGCCTAAATCTATCCCCAGGGTTGGGATCAGTCGAGTGCCTTGTGCCAATGAAGGAAAGTCTACAACCCCAGCTGGCCCCTGGCTGGGGTCTCCAGGAGATTCAGTGTGGTGTGTCCCAGCTCTGTGCCAATTTTCTGGGTGTTTCAAGAAGGATGGCTTTGGCTGCCCATGCCTGCGTACCTGGATTTGGCCTCTCATTTGTGATGAAATTCCTTCTTTTGTTCTGGGATGGGTTTGAATCCATGATGTCATTTCTAAACATTACTACCACAAAGAAACACAAGGTTAAAGCAAAACTCCTTCTCATATTTTCAAAGCCAAAGCTCACGGGTGAGTCATGTCTGTGTCTAGTCATAGCAAGGCAGATGAGTGAAAATCGTTGGGAACCACAGTGCCCTTATGTCAACTGCTGTGCTGCGCTGGTGTTTGCAGTTCTCCATATGTTTCTGCCCCCGTGTCCATGGCCCAGAAGACTGCAAGGACGGGGGCAGCCTGTTCCTCTAAAAACAGCAGCTTTGCATCACGGTTCGTGCCGTACGTGGCCTTTCCCAGAGACTTTTCAAGGCAGCATAACAACATGGTGAAATGCCTGAAGGCTAGACAAAACCCTGAAGGCCCAGCCCCATGTTAAAGACAGGGTGGAGTCAGGCTGGCAGAGCTTTTGGGAGGCTGTGACATCTTTCCTTCCTGCACAGTCTGTGTGTGTGCACTTGTGTGCGTGTGCATATGCATTTGTGTGCACGGTGAGGTGAGGTGAGGGAGGGGAAAGGCTGGAGCCCCTGGACTCAGCTCCTGCAGTCGAGTCACTGTGATGGCAAACATGGTAATGTGCAGCCTTTTTCTTCACCTCAAGTAAAGAGACAACCCACAGAAAGATGTTGGGGCACTGGGGAAAACACACCCTCCCCTCTCTACTCCCTGCCGCCACTGCCTCACCAGCTGGCCATGATCTTGCTATAAATATTTAGAGTGGCATTAAAAATCCAAAGGAGAATTTCTTTCTCCTCATCCAGAGAACATTAGCTACCCAAACAAAACGCCCTCTCCCTTTCTTTCTTTCTTTGTATGTATATGCTCTCTTTGCAGTCTGTTTTGATGATTGATTCATCTTTATATCTCTGTTCTGGCTCTAACTCAGTGCTGCCTGTTTAGTTCTGCCTCTTCCTGGCAGTGGCTGTGGGTTATTTTTTTAACCCTTAAAGAAACAAATGATACTATCTCACTTCACTAATGACACTGTTTTATGGGGCCAAGGAAGGGTAGGTGGGATGTTCTTCTACTTCAGATACTGATAAATGTGGCATTTATTTAGAAGATCCCAGGCTTAAGGGCTTTGCACGGTTATGCAAACGCCTGCTAACCCAGAGTACAGTGTGTGCTGTTTAAATAGCTTATTGCTCTCGGGGGGGTTGCTGCTCCCTGCTGAGTCCCCCCACAGGTCCCTGCCAGTTTGGGGCCAAGGCTCATGAGCAATGAAATTCCTGCTGCCTGCTTTACAACTCTCTCTTCTTTCTTTCTTTCCCAGGGATTATGGTTTACAGACACATCTCCAACCAAGTGGGCACATCAGTGCTGCTTAGTTAAGATTTCCTTTACAAATAAACTTGAAATAATTTTTCATGCCACACCCTAGAACAATATGTGCTGTATGGCCCTTACTGCTGCAACATGTCCTCTGGTGAGAGAGGAGCTGGTTCTTCCTTGGGACAGTGTAACTTGTCTGAGAAAGTATTTTTTTCTGAATGAGTTCTTGAGGCAGGTTTCCTAGGTTGGCATGCTACTGATCGAACCAAGCCTGAGAGGTCTGTTCTGGGAGGGCAGGATACTGCATTAACCACAGGAGTGGGATGTTGCACGGATGCTGGGCTGGTCTGAGCACTGCGTGCAAGCAGGAAAGTGGGCTCATTTGCGGGTTATGTGGCCCAGTAGCACTGTGGAATGTGATGATGCAGGTCTCCCTTGAGGGAGGCTGGAGCCACTGGGGACTGTTAAAAAACAGCAACCCTCTGCAACTGCTGCTCTAGGAACTCAATGGCCAGTTTCTAGAGAATGGAAATGTCTACCAAAGAACAAGCACTTTGCTGCAATGCTGTGTACTCACCCTGTTCCTTCTGCTCTATCTCCTTAACTGTTTGAGATTGCTCCATTTTTGGATTTAGGATGGTTGAACCTTTGATCTGACCCAGAGCAGCTCTTCTTATGTTTTAATGAAATGGAATGATGAAATGTCTATTATCGTGCACTAAGCAATGGGGTGGAAAAAAGCTGAAATCTGATCGTCCATCAGACAGGTGCACACAGATTGGTGATGTCAGACAACTTCTAAAACTCACGCACTGATCCTATTACAATTCAGGTGAAAATGAACAAATATGGATAAGGAAAAAGGACTGTTCAAGACAGAGACTGCGCTGAGCTTACTTAGTGTTACATGTTCTGCCTTGGTGAATACCAACTCCCACAGTTATCCAGAGAGATCATCCCTTTCCCCAAATTTTCACTGTAAATGGACGGGGGACAAGAAAAAAAATCCCTTATTATGGTCTTTATAAACTGGGAGAGGGAACAAAACCCAGGATTAACATTCCTTACTGTAAAAAGAGACAATTACAGGGATCATAATTAATCAGATGCCATGAGTTGGAGAGGATGGGAAGAAGCCCCAAGCAGCAGTGGTGGCTGGCTTTGGTGACAGCCTTGAGCTCAGGCTGGGACAGCAACCAGCAGTGCTTGGGATGCTGCATGCCCTGGCAGTGTGGAGCTTGGTTGGTGGGCACCTGACTCCATTTTGCTTATGATAAACTGGAAGGAAGAGAAATACAGGAGCAGAAAGGAAGAATAATGCATTGAGGAATTATTAGATTTATGTATGGCTTTTTACACATTTGTAAACATACAGAGTGGATAAGTGCATTGAAAGAGCAAAGGTAGGTCCATGCCAACGAATTAGTATCGAGAGATCACATGGGTAGGGACTTTTCTACTCAATACATATGTCTGTTTCTCACCCAGCTGATACCACCATCAGGAGACTTAATTCCACATGTGATGTGTGTGCCAGACCTGTGAAGGAAATGTTTGCTTAAACACAGCACTTGGTTTTGGACTCAGCTTGATACTCCCCACTGAAGTAGCCTTCCTGAGCTCTGTCCCTGATCCATCCAATGTGGATTAACTATTTGCTTCACTGGACTGGGAAAACAGCCCTTTGATCCTGTCCTCTAGCTCCCTGATTGACATATCAGGTTCACTGAAGGCAATGAAACTCCAAGCTAGTAGGTAGCAGAGAAGACACTGAAAAGTAAACCAGATCCAGTGTGAATGTGGGGATCCAATGGATCACTGTATGTGACAATAAAATAAAGTCCTTCGTGTTACTTCAGGCAACAGAAAAATGACTATTCCACACAACACTGACAGGTGTGGTCTCCTGCTCCCAAACTACCTAAATTCTCCTAGAGTCATGGGAATATTGGACTGGAGAACCCCTGTGAGATCACCTAATGCAACCTCCTTCTCACAGCAGGACTAACCTCACAGTTAGATCAGGTTGTTCAGAGACTTTTCCAGTTGAGTTTCTGACATCTTGCAAGATGCAGATTTCACACTCCCCTCTGGACAACCTGTTCCAGTCCTGAATCACTCTCAAGGTGCACATTTTTTTCATTATGTCAAATAGGCATTTCCTTTGTTGCTACTTGTGAATGCTGCCTCTTGCCCACAGAGAAGTCTGCTAACTTCCTTCTTCTGATACTAGTTGCCAACTATCTGGTCTTCTTCCTATTTCTTAAGTCCAGACACCCTTATGATCCTTCTCTCTCATTCCTCTCTAACTATTTTTTTTTGCATTTGCTATTTAGCTGCTCGGCAAACATGATTTCCCTGAGTGCCCTATCACCACCATTCACATGGGTATTATACTCATTTCTGAATTAAGGCTTATTTTAGAGATTCCCTGCATCTGGGTTTGGTTCTGAGTTTGTAGGCAAGGTCACATACTTCAGACACTGGTCTTGAAATCTGAACTTGGAATTTGAACTGCTGCCCTAAACTTTTGTTATAGAGACATAGGGACAAGCTTTACAGAGCAACTCCAGAAGTGTCACTGCCATCACTGTATGTATTGTGTAGAGATAGATAGATACAGCGTGTAATTCAATAATGACTTTGGCCCAGTATGCGTGGGTGTGAATATGTGTGGGCTCCTGGCTTGGTTTCAGGCTAGTCTTTAATTAAAGAGTGAAAGATTAAGATGAAAGCAATTGTACTCTTCCTTCTTTAGTCAGAATGACCTACTAGTGTTAATTAAAACAGTCTTCAGGCAAATATAAATTTGGCTGCCAAACTTATGTGCTTCACATTAAATAAGGACGTAGCTGGGTTTAAAGTGTGCTGAGCTTCTAGAGGTTTCACAGAAACCACTCATATAGCTTTGGGCACTTTTGTTGGAATATTTTAAAACAAATCCTTTGCCTAAACCAGCTCCTTTATGTGAATTTCAGACACTTGCTGGCTTTTTCTTCAAACTACATCATTTGAGAATGGGTACCTTCCAGTTTATCTTGGACTGAACACACAATGTGACCTGTGGAGGATAAAGTATCACTGGGAACACTGGACACCTAAGTAGATTATTCATCTACCCTTTCTATAGTCTCTGTTTACAAGAGTCCCATGGCAACAGCAACAAGAAGATAGATAGATCCTGCACTGTCCTGCTCCTTCTGGGTCTAAACATTAAAATGCCTTTGATAAAGACAAATATGGAATCAGATGATTCATTTCAGGTTAAGGATCTTCCCCTGGTATTTCTAGTTTTCCAGAAATATTGCCAAAGGAAGATCAGGCTTCTAAAATGCTGGAACATCCTGTTGCACCTGGGTGACACAGAGATCACTGTTATTAAAAGCCCTCCATCTTTCTCTTCTCATGTTTATTTTGCCCCGTTGTAACAGACTGTACCTAGACAGCCAGGCAATACTGCTGTGCCATTGATACAAACAGGGAACAACAGGTCCAGTGCTTCAGAAGTAATATTTTCAGCGGGGACTAGACATCATCAACCATCACACCTCAGAGGATATAGTTCTGAAAGACCCTTGCAGAACTGTACAGTCAAAAGGGGGAAGTGGCCAGACACAGAAAAATGCTCATGAGCCCATGTCCTTGACCCAGACTCATCTCTCTCTTTGCTTACTTGTCAGGCCCTGTCACGTTATTTTTCATCTCCGTCTGTCATACTATTATAGAATTGTAGGGTAATTCAGGGAGGAGGAACCTCCAGTGGTCTCTTGTTCAACATCCTGCTCAAAGCAGGATGAGCCATGAGATCAGACCAGATTTAATCAAGTCAGATCTTGGGAACCTCCAAGGACGGAGACCATGCAGCTGCCCCGAGGCCCACGTCTGCCTCTGTGGGAATAGTGTTTCCCTGCCTGACAGATCCACCTCACAAAGCCCCATCTCTTCCCCAGCTATGCCCCTGCACCATATCCCAGGAAGTGGTGCCCATGGGGACTGCAACTCCTTATCTCCTTCATGGGATACCTTAGGAGGTGACTAGACTGAGAGGACAACTCACAGGCAGAGAAATCACATGACCTTTCCTGTTGAGAGAAGGATTTTAATCAGGGCCTGAATTAAATCATTAATTTACAGCCCTCAGATTGTTTAAAGAGCTGTGATAAGGGGCTGAGAAGGAACTACTATACTTTTTCTCTTGGCAGGACTGTAGTGGCATGTCATGGCACCCATCAAATTTGGGAAAGAACGGGGTAATCTTCAAACAAGAGAAAGACAGAAAATCTATCCAGAAGAAACAATGACAGAAGATTCCTCCACATATGCTAACACAAAGAGTTCAATTTAGACTTAGTTTTTTTAACATGTCTTTATTGCTTAAGGACACTTGGCGAGATAGCCATAACATAAACCTCACATCCAGCATTACTTGGCAACACATTTCCCAGCTGGAAAGAAAATAAATTGGATTTTTTTCTTTGTGCTAATGCCACATTTTTTGGATGCTATTTTGGAAACTAATCAAGAGGTGGCTGCTCAGCATGCCTCTTCATTCTTGATGGCTTTTTAGTGCAAAAGAGCCAGCAGCAACTTTCTGAAGTCCCCAGAGGTATCAGATCGGACAGCTTCGGCCAACGACTTCTTGTACATTTGCTGGAACTTCTCCTTTATTGCTGGCAGGTCACTCTGAGGAGACACCAAGAACCTCTTTAGAAGAGTGGGATGTGCTTTCAGTAGTATGTCCTGCTTCTATCAGGACCCCTGGCGTCTGATCCAAGGACCATCACACCCAGTGGGAGGAGAGGAGAAAGCAGAAGGTCTAAAAATCTTGGAGGACTTTCATCTTAACATTCATATTTGAGGTAAGCCCATGTCAGATGGTGTGGTGAGTGGACACTAGCTGTGAAGAGGAAGATGGGCCTGTGTGGAGAGCTGTGCCAGTACAGCTGGGGGCATCTCTGCCCGTTGCTCTGCAGTGCTGTGTGGGCACAGCTTTGGTAAAGGACAGACTTGCAAATGGTGCTGCGAGCTCCAGAGGCCACTCCATGGTCGCAAGCAGGGAAAAAAGCACTTCCAGGAATATGGCTAAGAGATTTTTGTTCCACCCACAGAAGTAATTTTCTGGTTACTACAGCAGCTGGGAGAGAACTAAATGTCTTGACTTGAGCTTTCCTGTGAAAAGTTACCCAAGCCATGGGTCTGATCTTTATCACTGTGGGTTTAAAATGTTAACATGATTGGACAATGTTTTAACAGTGGGACTACCCTGGAGCCTAATTCTTCACACTGTTGATCACTGAGAAATATAGTTCTGAGTTCATATCACTGAGATATGTTCTCCTCCTTGTCCCTGTGAATGACTGCTCCTCTCTGTCAAGACTGAAACAGCCCTGGGGTTATAACTTACACAGCTTACATGGAAGGAAGACTTAAAGACTGTGTTTAAGATCTCGAATGTCTTGTGCAGTTTTGTGCTTTTAAAAATGACAATTATCTCCTTTGGCTCTTTATTTTTCTTCCCTCCTCCCCATCTGTTTTTCCCAGCTGGAATCAGACAGCACTGGCAACATATGTTTTTAAGCAATTGTCAATTTGGGAACTGTTGCTTTATCATCACTTAACTAGGAATTGACTTTTACATATACTATGGGGCCGGACCTCCCCATGGGTTGGTTTTAACCAGGTACAGTTGATTCCACTTGAAACTGCCTGCATGCTTTCTGGTTTAGTTCTTTTGAAAACAGAAATAGATGCAATATCAAAACTAGAGTTGCCTGGGTACAAAAGTAGAGTGTGACCACTGATGTCATTGGGCTGAAATGGGTTGACTGAGCACATGACTTGTCAGGACTCATTCCATACCCTCCACATTTGTATGTCTCCCAGCGCTGATGTGAGGCATTACAGGTCAAAGGGTATCCTACCTCAGACCTGGTCACAAGGATGCGAATCAAGGTCTCTTCATCAGTCCCACATCCTTTCATTGACTCGTGCAGAAGTGTAGCAAAGTAACCTGGGCAGTCTTTGGCACAGCTGACTAGAGAAAACAGTAACAATCTTAATTATACTTGTATATTTAGACTTTGTGATACATCTTCAAGAAGGAAATAAATAAGGAAGAAATAAAGGCAACTCTGTATGGTTTATGCTCAGACATATGAGCTGGTGGGGCTTTCATTCTGTGACTGGTCCCCTATCAGTATGCAAGGAGAAGACTTGGAGTGTGAACACGAACAGACATTTCTCCATGGGGAAAGCGTGTTACACAGTGAGCTGATCAGCAATGAGTACTCTGCCATTCCAGTGAAAATGAAATTAATGAGAACAAGCTTTTGCTCCTGTAGAGTTCCTCTTGCCCATCTATTCTTGTGGTAGCTGTTTACTCTGCAGCTCACATAGAGCAAGATCTGGGAGAGCTCAGATCCAGATGGATAACAGCAATACCAGTAAACTAGCCAAAGCCAGGGCACAAGCTTAAATACCAGTCACGGTCACCCACAGTGCTAGATTGCTGTTGAGGACCCTGTCCATTTTTGTGGTGGCAGGCTAGCACACTTCTGATGATGCCCGGGCATCTGCCGGAAGGTCTCAACAGCCATGGCCTCAGGGGCAGCTTGGAAGTGGCCACCCTGTGTTAGAGCACAAATAATTTAGCTGTATGGAGACAAGCTGGGTCTACCAAGTTTTAAATCCACAGGTCCACATCATTACTGAAAAATGTCTCTTCTTTTCCTGGGAGATATGTCAGCTCAGTTTAGGGCAATCTTGATGGCTGTGACTAGGCTGTACACAGACCCCAACAACCAATGTCAGATGATGGCAAGAACTAGGAAAAAAACCTCTTGATACTTTTTGGATTGTGGGTTTTGGTTTTGTTTTGGTTTTGTTTGTTGTTTGGTCTTGTTTTGTTTTGTTTTGTTTTTTACCAAGAGTGAGATAAGCCTTCTCCAGATCTCCAGATGTTTCACTTTTAATGGATTCTTCTATGTCCTTTCCACACACCTGTAAGGACAACAAAAAAGGAGCCATAAGAGCTGCTGTCTGTACACAACATCACACTGCTATAAAATCAGTGTCAGATTTAGGATCCAATGGCAAGAGGACAGTTCAGATCCTTTAGATCTTTAGCAAGGGAGTAACTCAAGGGCAGATGAAGTTCAACTCTGGTATAAGTGCTCACAGAGCCCCTGGCACTAAGAAAAGAAAGTCTATGCAGCCAGGTAAGGCACAATGGTTAAGAGATGGATAACGTACATCAGGCAGTCACACATATCTGAGGGCTTCTAGGACAAAGAAGCTTCAACTTCTTTTTGAGTGACCTCTAGTCAGAAGAAACTGTTTGAGCTTCCTCTAACCCCTCTATCAAAGGCTCTGGATGGCTCCCACACAAATAATTTTTGAAGCTTTACCAGCAATATAAAGTTTTGTTATTTATTGTCTCTCTTCCCAGAGAAAGTTTACAAGCACTGCAGTTGTTCCTGATTTTTTGTATTATTCTGTAGAAAAGGGGAAAAATAGACTGCCACTTCAAAACAGACTTGAGCCTGACTTTTGTGAACTTCATGAACCTCAAAGGCTTTGACTTTACTCTGTTTTGCCTCTTGGGATGGCCCTGTGTGTTTCAAGACTAGTGGACTTTTAGGTCAGAGATGGGGGACCATGTGTACAAGGCAGCAAGGGGCACCTTTTTAGGATTTAGGCTTAAGATCTGCAAATCCCCAACATGGTTTAGATCTTGCCCTACTTATTTTTCCAAATGCAGAGGACTGATGTTCGAATGGCTCTAATCTTGGCCCCCTTCTACTTCAAGTACAGCCAGGCAGGATGCGGTAGATTGGTTTGGACAACCTGATCTGCTTGGCTTTAGGAATCAGAAAGCTAAGGTAGCTTAGCTCTCGGAGCACTTAACTGAACCCCCAGGGTTTGGGCTACTCCAAGGAAGAGAGTATCACTTAGTGACAAGGCTTGTTCTCCTGCCAGAAACAACCCAAGAATTGGATTAAGCTGCAAACATTTTTCCAGCTATGGATTCCTTATTATGCTGACACAGAAATATGTCCTTGACTGGAGTTGTTTACATCTTCAGTGCCTAGGGTTCCAGTTTTCTGATAAACTCAGTGTCATCCTAGGGAAGTTCAGGACTGTAAGCCAGAGGCTGGAGGGGGGACCCTCCCCTGAGAATAAATGTCACTGCTGAGCTTCCACCTTGCTGCCAGGAGAAGGACCTTGGATCTCTCATTGCTTTGATTTTCTCAGCTCGTTTCCAAGTGAGAGGTGTCAGTGGAGGTCAACTCCAGGTCCAGGAATGAGCAAAATGACCCTGGTGGGTGACACAGGGAGAAGTACAAAACAGTTGTGATCCTGTTGCCTACTTTGCTTTATGTTTGGAGACACCGTGCAGCAAAGAACCTACACCAAGGTGTCTGCCCAGCACGGGCAGAGAGGAAGAGGATGGAGATGTGCCTCTGCTAACCAATAGGAACATGTGAAGTAAGGGGATCAGGAGGAGGGACCTTGTCAGGTTCTGATTCAGACAAGAAGAGAAAAAGTCTGTAAAAGCAAAACCCAGCTTCAGGGAAGGAGTTTGTGAACCTGTCCCTTTGGTGGTCCTCCTGCAGGCATGGGGACACCTACCATCAGGCATCTGTGGCAAGGAAACAACATCACATTGATATATATTTGGCTGGATGTTGTGTAGGTTATGAAGGGGAAGGGGTTCTTCACTGGCAGAAGATACACCTTTTATCCTCTATTTCCATAAGATCAGGATACAGTTGTGTAAAAATGTTAAAGTATTGAGGAAATTTTGAGATGGCAAAGAAAGGATCACCTGCTCTACAGGCCATTGTAAGGTCCTGCAAACTACATGTGTGCAACTCACATTGCAGGAAAGAAAACTCACCTTTTCATAGGCTTGAAACGTAGCTCTCAGTTGACTATAGCTTCTCTTTGCTAAGACCACATTGAAAGCCAGCTCCTCTGTTCCCCAGCGGCCTTCTCCTGCCTTAAAGATTACATGTTATTTCATTTGAGGCACTTGTTTATTCACAGTAGAGACAAAAAGTGAGCCAGAGCCCTTGATCCACCAAGCTCCAGTCCGTGTCCCTCTTGCTGCTCTCCTTACACTGTCATTGCCCCTGTGCCTGGTGTGTTTGGTTACCCCCAAGGCAGCCCTTGCTGTGCAGCATGGGGCAAATGGGGAACTTTCCACAATTGCACTTACTTTATATAGATCTGTCGCATCTTGCTCGGCGAGCTCTGCATTCACCTGTTGGGTCTCATCTCGGGTTGCCTACGGAAAGGGTCATAACCATAAAAATCAGACCAAATGCTGGTTACATTTCGTAGTGGAAGATTGTTAGCTGGTGGCATTCGCAAATATTTTGGTTATAGTTTTGCTGCCATCTGCTGACGGATGCCTAGTAATGTACCAGCAAGTGGGACTTGGTACAGCTCCGAACGTTTACCACAGCCCCTGCTTTTACTGACTTTAGAGGTGAAGCCTGTATGGCAGGGTTTATCTCCCAGTTTTATCTGCTATGTGCTGGAACTCTAATGAGACTGCAACTCTGATGCCTCTGGAGCAGAAAGAGACTATCAGGAGCAGGCAGCTGCATGTCATTAGACCATATGGCCCACTGTCCTCCTTGTCCTCAAACTCCTTGCTGTCCCATGGGTGTTCCTACTTCCTCCCCCAGCCAACACCTTTCTGGAGCAGAGAAAAAAATCAGAGGAAAAACTGATCTGAGTTTAGGGTAGGCTTGCTTTGAAGACGGCTGGACTAGAGTAGCTCCAGAGACCCCTTCCTACCCATCTTGTTGTTTCCTTCTGCTTTCTGCCATTTTCCTACTAGTGGGAAGTTCTAGCATGTGTGGCCAGATGTTGGGGTGGGAATAGGGCTGAGATATGCAGACAGAGGTGGGGCAGGGTGGCCCCAACATGGCCTTTGGCTTTCACCCCTGGAGGGCTGAGATGCTGGGTACACACAGCATCCTGGTCTCAAACTGCAAAGTTTCTTAGGAAAACAGCTGGTGTATATGTTGTCCACCTACTGCAAAAAGTTTCCCAGTACATGCAATGGAGTGCTGATGGTTTTCATGGTGATGGATGTGCCCTGGTAACTGCAAAATATTTTCCTCATTAACCTATATACTCTGAGCATTCACTAACACTGTAAATCCTGGTAGAAATTATGAAGAACTAATCAATGAAAAAAACCTATGAATAACATGTCACTCTGGAAAATATACCCCAGGAGGTTGAAGAGAGATGTATCAATGCATTCCATAATGGGGATCTAGCTGAGATGCTTTCAGTGATGTGACACTTATGTCTCTCAAACTTCTTCTATTTAATTGAATCATTTCATTTCCCAGGGTGACTGGCCACCATGTTATATTTCCAGGTGTGATCCCACTCTTCTTAGTTATACTGTGTCTTTACGGAGATACTATTTTTTTATTATTATTATTATTATTATTATTATTATTTATTTCGTGTAAGTTGTTTTAAATAAAGTGTGTCCTAATGGAAAATATGGGCGGTTTTTTTTGGTGAATAGAAAATTAACATAACATCAATCTCTTTCTTAATTGCTCTGTATCTATTTGAACTGTAAAATTCCTAGCTGACATGGAAATCAGATTTTCCTGGGTTTGGGAAGAGTTCAGCATAATGTAGTGCTGACCTTGAACAGGTATTATAGGCATTACCATGGTATAAATAATCACAAAATGTTAGAGGTTGGAAGGAACTACCAAAGGATTTTCAAAGTATCAGAATTTATAAAATTGTATGTACTAAAAAACTATAGATATATAAGAATTTTATACTGAAGAATACCTTTTTCTTACTATAATTACTTCATTATGATATTACAAATCATAATTGGATTATTATAAATACCAGCCAATACATATTATGATCACTCAGGGTGGGCAGGACAGAGAAAAGGAAGTATCTCTGCCTGGTAGCTGCATCAGAGCAAAGTCCCCAGCCTTACCTCTAGCACAGTGACTAATATCTTCTGTAGGGAGCCGCTTGTGTCACTTCTAACATCAGATTCTAAATCCTTATCAAAGACTGTGGAGAAAAAAAACATCTGTGAGGGTTCACCCAGTGATAAAGGCTTTAAATGAAGGGGTTGAAAATGCTACTTACGGCGTCTGTATGCCTCCTTTATGTTTACAATTTCCTAGGCAAATAAAGCAAATAAATAAGGAAGAAAATACTCAGAATAAATAAACATAAGTAAGTAAATTTAGGTAATTAATAAATAAATGCATGAACAGGATCCAAGCAAGTCAGTACCATGCTCGTGTTGCATGAGGTGTAGCAGGCATGAGGGTGTGAGAAACCAAATTCCCATTCCCTGCTCACACTGGGACTCAGCGCAGTGCAGACACAGGTCAAACCTGGCCCGGTTCTGGGTATCATTTCAAGGGATACCTGACTCATGAAGGTGTTCCCCTGGTTTCACTTGTATTTAGGCATAAGCTAAAGGCCTTTCTGAAGTGACTCACATTCCTGTACCTGGCAGAAGCCACCTTTGAATGGTCAGAGCAGTGCCAAAGCTGCCTTTAACAGGCCCCCAGGGATTTCTCTATCATCAATGTTGCCTCTGTGCCACTCATGGGAGATATAAGTAGGACCAAGGAAGGAATTTTAGTTGTATTGCTCTTAATTCCTTAATTCCTGCAGGAGTTTCAGCCCCAGTATGGCAACCTTACTGCTGCAACCACTGACAGCAGGCATTTCAGCCACAGAAGCTGGTCTGATCCCTTGTCCTCCTCCTGGGGCAATGGTGTTGAGGAGCTCTTTGCCCTGCTACATGAGGAAGTCATGCATAGTGTCCCAACCTTATTGTTTCGTGTGCAGAGAATCTCAATCAGCAGTGACTCATCCGTGCCAGCGCCCTTCATCGCCTTCTGAAGCTCTCGGGCCTCATACTCACAGGGCAGGTCCAGCAGAGCCAGCACAGCCTTTTCAAAATTCCCACTGAGGTCTCCTTTCAGCTCCTCTCCCATATCCTGCGGGGATAGTCGTAAGGGTTAGTGCAAATGCTGAGGTGGGATTAGAGGGTTTCTAATTTGTTTTGGGGAATTTCATGATTTCAAAGTTTCTTATGTACCAAAAGGGGACAAAACATAAATACATGTTTTAAATACATGGACTTTTTTTTTCCCCACACAAATTCCCTAAAAATTTTTGTTTCAGATTGAATTACTGTCCCATCTTCAAACAGCAGCTGATATCAGTCCAGATTTGACTCTTTATTATTTTTTTTTTAACTAAATGGAAACTAGTGTTTCTAGTTGCTTGACAGGAGACTTTACTCTGAAATACAACAAGAAACTTCCTGCTTCGAAAGAGCTGCAACAGAAGGCATCAAACCTACTGAACTTTTTTTTCAGTTTTGGTTAAAATGTACTTACTGGAAAAAGCAACAAATTTCTACAAAGTGCTTTGATGCCAAGCAATCAGATTTTCTTTTTTTTTTCTTTTTTTTTTTTTTAAGAAAAAATGTAAGAATTAGTTTCTGTGCTATGATCTACATAATTCAAAATTCATCGAGACCCCAGAGAAGGACTAGCTAGTGTATGTACACTGAGAAGGATGTCTGCTGATGATGTATTTGAAGCCCTATCCTGCAGTTAACATTTCCTGTAGTATGGGAAATACTTAAGTTCAGAACAACAGATGAGAAGCCCAGCTCTAAATCTATTGCTCTTAAATTCCTTCTTACACAATAACAAGTGAACACTCAATTTATTATAGGCTGATGTGGATGTTGGAGCAGTTTCAATGTGTGCACCATGAGCCTTGTTTCCTGGAGCAGCATGAGAGCAGAATGGTACAACTTGCAGCTCCTTCCCAAGAGATTCAGGCTGCCCAGGCAAGTGAGAAGGGTTGTTACATGTAACCAGGTTGTCTCATGGCATTTGCTCTTGTCTAATACCTATTTTTATTAATCCTCATTATAGAACTAAATCTAAAGTATTTATGTAACCAAAATCTTTATCATTCTTGCTATAAGTTTTACATCTAAAAGGCTTTCAGGTTCAGCGCTGCCTGTCTTATTAACATTGATTAATGACTAATGAGCAAGCAGACCTTAAGAAAATACCAATTTAATAATCAGCTCTTCAGGATTCAGCTGTTTAATTAAATAATGTATTGGAAGATTTATTTTTCTTACACACAAAATCAATGAGGCAGTCTATGTTTCCTCCTTCAGAAACCAAAGATACTTCTTAGGTTTACAGCTTGTATTCTTCATCATTGGAATAAATCAATACTACAGCTATTAAACTCAACAAAAATATAATGATGTGAGATCAAAAAGTTCCTCTGAATTTGCATCTAGTCTGAGAGTGATTCTGACTTAAAATTTCCCTTTTACATGAATTCCTTTTTCTAAATGTGTTGAAAATGAACATAAGCTGAAGTATTTTTTATTTCAGCTATGAATTATTTTCTAGTTCTCCCAACAGTAATTAAAATGCTCTGATTTGGTTAAGGATGATTTTCAAGAAGACTCTGAGGCCTAAAATTAGAAATATAATCAGTAGTTTAGGAAATAAAATAAATTGCTGAATCAGAAACTAACTGGTGCCCCCCTTAAATCCACTGTGCCCTTGATATTTTCAAAAGCAGAAGCCTTTAAGATATATTTCTAGCAGGCATGTGGTTTGAAACAGAGAGGCCATTTATTTCTAAATACCTTGTTATACAGAGCCTTGTACTTCTGTTTTATTTGTTGTCTCTGCTCTGATGTTCGACTCGACAAGACTTCAATAATTTTCTTCTCATCAGTTCCTGAAAAAGAAGTTGTGCATAACAGTTATTTAATCAGGAATCTAATGCAGAAGAAAGACAATATGATTTGAAAGAGAAAAAAAAATGCTATACAGTTATCCCCACTGGTACCAACTTTAGGATTTGCAGCATTTAAGATTCTTTTGAGGATAGATTTAACTGTTATAAGCTACAATCTTCAGACCATAAAATAAAAGTTCAGCATCTCATGCCATTCATATTTTATCAGGGAAATTGAGTCTTCTGTTTGAAAATGTCAGATAGTGCTCCTAAAATCAAGGTTATGCCAGTGTGCATAGGCTTACATACATGTTTTTGGTGGCAATGCTTTTTTGAACAGTCCCAACGGATCAGCCACCAGATCCAAATCATTAATCATTCCAACACTTGTGCCAGCCCAAGAGAATGACTAGCATGGGACAAGAAATCAGGTTAGACGAGGACGTTTTTAAACCAGTTTCATTTACCCACAGCCTGTACAAAACAGGTTGTGTTTTGCGCTAAATGGAGTCAGAAAGAGGAGCAGTTACCAGCCTGCATGGTCTGAGTGTCTGCTGATGCTGTTTTCCTTGGCAAAAGTGAGAGTGAAGCGGGATCATGGAGTGTCCCGGTACTGGACACCACAGCAGCTGCATCTCCTGCAAATGCGTGGGGGAACTGAACACAAAGCACCCCTCCAGAAGAAAGCACTCAGGCAGCTTTGAGCTGTAGCTTATGCAATGGATGGAAGAAGCTTACTAAAGGCAATGACCCTGATCTTGAACTTTTCTTACCCTCAGCAATATAAACGGATGTTTAGACTAAACAAAGCTGCTGGAAGGCACTTGTTATTTTTGTGGCTAAAGGGACAGGACCACGGTGATGTTATTTGAATGCCTGAAAGACACAGTGGAGTAGCCACTGCATTAACACACATGTCCTGCTGCACTTCCACCTAAGGATCAGCAGCTTGCCTCTGGCATTATTTTTTCAAAACAACTATTGAAATGAAGAATGTATAGCAGGACAGACCAGTGACCCTGCATATGATGGGCACTTCCAAAATGCCCATAGTATATAAAGGGGTTAGAAGGCAGATCAAAGGCATCAAACCATATGCCAGATCTGCTGATGTATACACATTATGCTGATGGACACTGCCTCATTCTCTCCTTGTGCTCTTCCAACTGTTGCATCCACCTCCAGGGTTTTGTGCTATGACTCATCTCAGGCTCTTAGAAGAAGAAACAAGGGTTTCCAAGGAACCTGATGTATTTTCATGCCTGCATATCACCACCAGGCACATACAGGACAAGTTCAGGGCGTCTTGTCCAGTTCTTCCTGCTTAGAAATGAGGCAGAAGGCATGGTCCAATTTTAGAGGGAAAAGCAGTCCTATCTGACAATGTGGGGCTAAACTCTCAGCTGGAGAATCCTCTGGGGAACTGTCATGATAGGGCTTAGTTGACAGGACAGAACAGTTCCTAAAATTCAGCACTTAACTAGCTGAAGCTGAATGCCAGTGCTACACCAGGAAGAAATCCTTAAATATATATTTACTGGGCAAATGCCTGGAGTGAATGAGTAACTTACTGCTCTTGTGTGCTGCCTGGCTGTTCCTCTGATGGACATTTTCACCTCCATGGAGCTAAGGATCTCATGCACTCAGTGCATTCCTCATTCACATCAGGGAACAGTCAGCCAACTTACTTCAAACTACCTTAGAAGATGGTAGGAGCCAGTACTTTTTGTTAAAAATCACTGATGCGGGTTGAGAGCAGTGTATGTGCCTTTCAGCTAATGGAGCTGCAGTGAGCTCCAGTGAACATATGGATTTGGTGATGTTTTTTACTGGTCCTTGAAGGTCTGGGAAAGGACATATGACTTAATCCAGCCTCACTAGCTGGTCCCCATGCCTGTCATATCAATCTCAACAGCTTGATGTTCCTATTGCAGGGAGCAAATATCATGTTTATCCCCATTCCCATATCCCAAGCAATTACTGAACTAGATTCTACCAGTCCTTGAGAAATAAGCTGGCTTCCTTTCCCATTTATCTTAATCACATAAAACTTCATGGATGTGCATGTTCTTTGTGTCAGTGACAGAAATCATAAAGATTACCTGAAACTGGTTGGAGCAGTTGTTTTGCCCTAAGTTTATGCATATGCTCTTTATAATATTGAATTGCCCTTTGTATAAAACCCAAGAGCTTCCTTACCTGCTCCTTTACAGGCACTATGTATTTTCTTGGCATCTCGGTCTGCATCAAAACCATGATGATGGTGTTTATTGGTTGACTAGGAAAACAGAGGTACAACATATAAAACAAATTTCCATTAGTCTTTCTGAATAACAGCAGGGGCCAGGTTCTTGCTTAATCTTCGTTCACACCATCTAAACTGTGAAGTTCATGCTGGTCTTTGCTGAAATACATTCTCTATCACTAGGGCTCGTAGAATGGATCCACAAATAGCTGTGACCATGTGACACACAGTGCTGATCCTATATAACTTTATTTTGCCAGTTGAGGCTTATTCAAATAACTTAAAGGTAGTAACTTCACACTAGGCATCTTCATGCCAGATCAAATATTATTTGTTTGCATCACTTTAACAACAGGCCAATATAAATTACTTCTCGGATGCCTACAGAACCAGGGCCCATCTCTGCAGTACGTTTATAAGTAAAAGGAGCTTACAGTCCCAATGAACTAAATAAAAACTGGTCCTGCAAACCTTTCTTGCACTGATGCATTCATGCAAACAAGATAGTTGGAGATATATATTGTGATAAAGATGTTTGGTTTTTCTTTTTTAGTTTGGCAAAATAGTACATGTGGTTACCTTGAGCTAGATCTATCAAGGATAATAACTCAAAGTCCACAGCTGCAGCTGTAATTTACAGCCTAACATAAATGTAAATAGAAAAACATTCCTGTTCCTACTAATCTGACAAACTGAGTCACAAGGGCTGAAATGCTGATACTCTCTCTATTCTGCTGTTTCTGACAAGGGTAGAAGTATCTGAAACCAGGAGGTCAGCACCATTTTCAAGCCCTGTAATATCATGAATCAGATCTTTTAAATGCCTAAACTCTAAAGTAATACTGGAAAAATATGTCCTATGCTCCTAAATCAAGTAGAATTATATGCACGTCACAGACATGGGGGGGTCGGGGGGATCTGAGTTGGGACTGAAAGTGATTTGT